>PCFV01000259.1:0-38638 GCA_002812785.1 Phytophthora litchii | reverse complement strand
CAGTCTTCCCAAAGTACATCCCAAATTCCGGTGGACTGCTGACAGTCCAAAAAGACCATTACTGTAGTTGCTGACTGGAACCTCGTTGGTGCTGAAATAGACTGTTCAAAATGAATTGAATACGATTCAGAAATAAATTGTAGTACTGATTCGCCAAAATCTTGCCTCGTGTTCTGATGCGCGTTCAGCACCACTCCCGTCAAATCTCGTCCTCTGTCAGGTCGACTTGCAGTGTCGGTTCGATCGCTTCGCTGTGCCTCACTCTACAATTCGCACAGTGACGAGGCCCGAAACAGCTCTGTTCGAGATATGCAGCCCCAGTCATCCGTTGTGGCGATGGCGCATCTTAGCTTCAGCTCCTCCAACCCGCAATATGTTTGAGGCACGCACAACGGCAAGCAATCTGGTTGCTGTTGTGCGAACAGCAACTTGATGTTCAACATGTACTATTGCTCTCCCTGGACTGCCATGGAGGCAGGAGAGAGCGCTCGCAAGGTAGACAGACTAAGTCACTTTGCAATTGGCTTCTTACAATACAAGTAGGCATTTGCAGGGAGTTCCAGCTCCCAATCTTTGTTGTACACGTCACATCCGTACAACAGCGTGGTTTGGCGGCTCACATCCGTCAGTTCGATGATAAATCGAAACGGTCGACTTTGTCGAGCAAAGATCGCAAGTTTGTCAATGACGTTATTCACGATCAATCGATGAATTACCGACCAGATTTTGATGAACGGCTCACGAACCTCGCAAGTGCAATACTACCATCACCCCGTGGCTATGGAAAAAGTGAAACAGCCAGCAGAGCGCAGGAAAACGATGGTCTGTCAACTGGGTTGCAGGTTTTCGGCGCGCTCGCAGCAGCTGGCGTTGGAGCCTATTTTACATCACATACGCTAGAACAAGAACGAAGACGTATTGAGGCTGAAGAGCGACGGTCCAAGATCATGACAGCGGTTCTATATGGCCTGTGTGCATTCGGGGTGTGGTATGTAGGCTGGCGCATATTCGTGGGTGGCATCATGATCGTGGCTACTCTCGTGGTCGTAGTTGCTCTCTTGGCATGTTGTTACTCGTTATAAGCTGGATTGCATATTACGGATATCAGTGAAAATGCCGACGCCTCCGACAAGATTCACGGATTGAAATTTTAGCTGATATGCAAAGACATAGAGATCCAAGCGCTTCAACATCGCGATCAGAAGCGCCGCCGCCTCCACGAAAAATCGTGTAGAACAGAGATAGAGCAATGAGGTCACAATTACTTCTTAGTATTTTCGGATTTCTCTTGAATTGTATCTTGATTTAATCTCAATTGGACCATGACGAAGTCAATTTGGCGAAGCTCGACCCAGTCATCGTTGTATTTCCCTCGCGCTATATGAAAGCATCTGAGTACTCTCGTAGTTCTTCATCCTTTCAACAAACTGATCCACAGTAGTATTGTCGGGGGTTTCGTCGGTTTGGCGTGGACTCTTGTACAAAATTGCGAAGGAGATTGTGAGATTCAGGAGAAATATACATCACACGAGAGTTATGATAATATTTAACGAAGCTCGCACAGCGAATTCTTCACTTGGAAACTCAAAAATGACGCTGCCTGTTGAGTTACTTGCTTTGTGGAGTACTCCGTATTGCATAATTAAGTAAGATGCAGCGGTGTAGCTCATTTAGAAACACGTTTCAGCATACAGGAGATATCCACGATGTATTGCTCGATATATTTATTACAGTCGAGATTTGATTGCTAAAATACCGTGGCTGTATGATAGTTATGTTGTTGTCGAAGGAGTTCAGGGTCACCAAACTTGTCCACGTTGAAAGAAGAGATTATCCTTACCAATGGTGTACATTGCAAAGTAGCTATCCATATTGATATAAATTCCACCAGATTTGGCACAAACAAACTTGGGTCATCAATAATCAGGACAGTGTTTGATTAAGAAGAGATACTGTATCGACAACTAGTTCGGTGCAGTTAAAGCCATAGTCTTCAGTTGCAGTATCACATTCTGCTTCAAATCGCGTCGCTACGTTTTCGATTCTCCACGTGAGATATCCGATAGTTAGCGAATACCACTTCGTAATTTGGTAAGTTTGTCGTACTTTCATTTCTATCGATATCCCAAGAGTCCCCAACAAGTTTTTTCCGAGGCCAATTGTCACCAACGAAAGAGGGGATGATGAATCACAGGCGAGAATGCTAAACTCATCAATAAAATCGGAAGTGCCTTTGGATTCCTGCACAATAAAAGTGGTTGTGGGAATTGGTTCATCTCACAGTTGCGCAACTGTAACAACCGGAAAAATTCTGCTCCTCTGCTGCAAATGATCTGGAAGCTGTATCTCCGTTTCATTCCAAACACAATCATCCCCTGCGCAGTAATCATCTAGATATAATAATCCAGCACAAAATTTGTTGCACTAATAGGAATTTCAAGCGTCATCGCCTCGAACGTGATGTTGCTTGTTATGGCAATTCGGTGATGTTGACGTACTTGGTGTCAATATGTGCCGAATTGTCGAATACTTCCATCAAAAATGATAGCGATGTCTCCAAGAAAGTGTCATTGTCGTCAAATTCCAACAACGTCTCTATTTTGCAGCTGAAGTTGTTATCCTCTTGTAGAGCGTCGGCTTATTTGCCCATGAAAAACTGATCATAGAAGCCATCATCCCAGAGCGAACCCAATTGCTGATCCAGCGCTATCTTGAACAATTCTCGCCTACTATCCAGTTCCATCAGTAGTTTTGCACAACTTGGAGTTTCATCTGAAACGCAAATTTTGTGAAAAACTTGCACTTTCTTGAAATTTTTTGACAGACTTGTAAACTTCCGATTAACTCTGGGTTCAGAAATTTTCGTTTACAAAACACTAATTTCCGCTTCGACGTGGGTAAGGGAGATTGTGGATCAGAGGTAAACAATGGCAAGGTGGCTAAACGGCTATGCTTTGCTTCGTTATATTCACTTGATTTGTACAATGGACTGGAAGAAATGGATCGGTGTCATTTAATCCGAGGTGTAATCGATGGAATTGCAGAGCATATAAACAGTATTCAATCCATCAAGATTGAGTTGAATTGCGACCACAACACAAAAGACCTATGGCATCCCTAATGTGTGATGCTGGGAATACCCGAATGATTACTACGGTATTATTATTAGAGGAACCATAACCAAATAGAATATCAGTTAGCACGCAATTAGAAAGAGAACGGAGTGTGTTTTGTGTTCCTGGTGCTGTGTTACAGTCTGTAAGAGCTGCATCTATCGACACTTCCTGGCAAAGGGAAGTTGTGAATGCCCGAAATACCTCAAGGTGCTCAATCCACAATCAAGTGCTACGTTAATGTAAGTGATGATTTATCTAGCTAGAGAGAGGTAATATTTATTGGGTTAATTTCTGCTGGTAGAACGGACCAAAAGCTGCAGGAAGTTGTGGACCGGATTTTTTCAGAATTCAAAGAGCAGGAAGTGATATTAGATAAGGAATTCTACGCAGAGAGCAATTTCAAGCTTTAAGAGGAGAGTATGTTAAGTGAAGAAATGATGGATGGAGCTAGCGGATCATCGTCTTCACCGGGAACTCCATCCCGTGGATGTTCAAAGAACTCAACCCCTACGATGAAGACACACGGCGCAAAAACTACCAGCAACGGAGGCAGGGTCTCCTCCAACAGACAGTTCACGATTGAGGTCTATCCACAGCAAACATACGTATGCGTCGGTATACTAAAGTAGCACTTGGTTCCGGTGATACCTCGATTCGATTGACGTCGCTTTGTAACAGAAATGCCAAGTAGCTGCTACAACTTAAATCTCCCTTTATGCAAGTGAACGGCAATTTTAAGGTACGTGTACTGAATCTTGTGACTTGGTATGCGCTTAAGTCAGAAGTGCGCATTGGCCGGTGATGCTTTTTGCTATCTGAACTCTAGATGTCTGAGCTGCGTAAGATATCCCACAAGTGTCTCAAGCTACCAGATGCGGTTCAACTGGAGATAGCGTGCATGGGCACTACGGTGGGTCAGAGCTATCGGTACATTTCATCCAGCGGACAATTTGGCAGCATAGTGATCCAAAATGAGCTACCATTCAAAATTTGGATGGCAGCTTGATGGAGCACTATCAGACAGCAGTAGTGACTGAATCGATAGCCTGATCAGTACTCTGGTTTCTCAGCATCTCGAATATTACCGAAACTTACAGAATTGGTGATATACTGCCAGCAAAAGCAAGAAGCTGAAAAAGAATGCGTGAGAGCTTTGAAAGCATGGAAAACTATTTACTACAGTGAAATGCCAAAACGAAAGTAAGATTTGAATGATCGAACTGAAGCCTGGACTCAAAATATCTTCTCTTCACAAGGCACGCATTGGCAGAGTTGTTACTGCTTGGGTTCCGGAATAAGAACGCCGCCCTTGGCCCAGTTGCTGCGTTGCACGTCATCAATGTTCATGAAGATGCGGTCCTTAGGAATGCTCAGCTCTTGGCTCACAACCTCTGTCAGTACTGACACCGTCTGCGACATCAACAACACCAACAATACCATCAGTACGAGAGTCCAAAATAATGGTCACTGCCTACCGTGGGGTTGTGTTGGGCGTCCACCTTGCCGATGCTCCTCAGTTGAATCATGGCGCAAGGCTACAAAGCAATAGCAATAAGTCAGTTCACAATCAGAATGAGTCAAAGGAGCGGTGACTAAAAACTGTGTACTCACGGCATCCGAAGCTTGGAACAGCATGGGCGTGTCCAGATTAAGGTGCACCATCACGACTTGCTCCGACTTGTCCAGGGCAGTGGCCACTCCCTTGGAAATGGCAGCCATGGCCTTGGTCTTGTCCACACCGCTGGATGGCACGTTGCTCGTCACCTGCACGTTCGGCATCTTAGTATCTCGCGGTGAATTGGCGAATGATCTGAAGGTATCAATATCCACTAAATACCGGTATAGCAAACTCAAAACCCTCAGCTGTCAGTAATACCGATCTATTTTTGTGACTTCACCGTATCCACCCAAATAATAGCTGTTCACTTGAACTCAGTATGCTTTGGTACTTCCCCCAGATCGAAAACGTTTGGAGGCGACACTTCGTGACGAGACCATCACTCTTGAGCGCATTTTCTCGTGATGGCGGAGGAGGTGGCGCGCTCGCGGCAGTATGCGTACCAGCAGAACTCCAACCTCGTGCTACAGGCGGACAGCGAGTCCCGGCGACGGCCGGATGAGCCCACGGGCGAGGTGGAGTCGCTGGCCGGCAAGATCAGCTACCGGATGGGCGACCGCGCGCAGAAAGCCACGCCACAGAGCAGTCGCAAGCGCCATGGAGACAAAGACACAGAGCCAAAGCACAAGAAAAAGCGACGTGGAGATGCCGACGATGCTGGAGAAGGCGTGCTCTTCACGGCCACAGGTGGTCTAGCGGCAGCCAAGAGTAATATTCTAAAAGAGAGTTCGGCTTTCGAGTCGGCTGCTTATAGACCCAAGAACCCCGCGAGTCAAGAGGCTTACGAGCATATCTTGGGTGTTGTTGCTCAGCAATTAGGAGCCCAACCGGGTGAGATCCTGGCCGGTGCAGCGGAAGAAGTACTGGCTATTCTAAAGAATGATGCTTATAGAGATGATGAGAAGCATAAGGAGGTGCAGAAGCTGCTGAAGACGATTCCGACACATACTTTTAGTCACTTGGTAGCTGCAGGCAAGAGGATCACAGATTTTTTCATTGACAATGGAGAGAAGAAAACAGAAGACGAAGAGGATGCTACAGAGAGTGAAGAGGAGGTGGATAAGGAGATGGGAGTGGCTGTAGTCTTTGATGAAGAAGACGAGGAAGAAGAGTCGGATTTAGATGAAGTAAGGGAGGAAGAAGAAGAGGAGGAGGAAGAGGAAACTACTGCAGCAGGACGCGAAGCTATGAAGATGAAGGATGGATACGATGATGAAGATGACGGAGATGCCAAGTACAGACTCGATGTGCATGCTATCGATGCGTTCTGGCTCCAGCGTGAGCTGTCGAAATTTTACAAGGATGCAGAGATCAGTGCTAAGCTTGCAGAGGATGTGCTTAGTATCCTGAAGGAAGCCGGTAGTGATCTTAGTGCGTGCGAAAACAAGCTCGTGTTGCTGCTGGATTACGACAAATTTGACTTTATCAAGCTGCTGCTGGAGAACAGAGCCAAGGTTCTCTACTGTACGAGACTAAAACAGGCTCAAAATGATGACGAGCGGCGTAGTATCGAAGAGGAGATGGTCGCTGACGAAACACTGAATGACGGTGAAGGAAAGGCAATTCTGGACCAGCTGCGTACGACAGCGTCAGCTGACTCGTGGATGCAAGATCGTATCGGCGCCATGGAGACTACTTCTAGAGCAGAGGCCAATAAGCTGCGCAAGTTGCAACAAAAGTCTGGTGAACAGCGCGCACAGGCACGTGGTGACGAATCAGACGATGATATCGAGATGGAGGATACGAGCAGGGATACCGTGAAGGACGAAAGAAATGCCCCAAAGAAGAAGCCACAACATTACGTTGATGTGGAGTCACTAGCTTTCCAGGAGGGTGGCCACCTGATGAGCAACCGTGAGTGCCGGCTTCCGGAAGGCACATGGCGTGCTCAAAAGAAGGGCTACGAAGAAGTTCATGTACCCGCCGTTCGCACGAAGATGGCCGTGGCTGAAGAGAAGGCGCGTATCAAGATCTCGACATTGCCTAAGTGGGCGCAGGGAGCGTTCAAGGGCATGGAATCATTGAATCGCGTCCAGTCGAAGATGTTCCCCGCAGCTTTTAAGACGAGTGAGAATTTGCTCTTGTGTGCTCCTACAGGTGCTGGTAAGACCAACGTTGCAATGCTGACGATTTTGCATGAGGTGATGAAGGCTCGTGATCCGGAGACAGGCGAAATCGATCTGGACTCGTTCAAGATTGTGTACGTGGCCCCGATGAAGGCTCTGGTGCAAGAAGTGGTGCTTAATCTTTCCGCCAGACTTTCCAGTGCATACGGTATTCAAGTTCGAGAACTGTCAGGTGACCAAAACTTGTCCCGAGAACAACTGTTTAACACACAGATCATTGTCACGACACCAGAAAAGTGGGATATTATCACGCGGAAATCTGGAGACGACCGCACGTACACACAACTTGTGCGTTTGGTGATCATAGATGAAATTCACTTGCTCCATGACACACGTGGTCCAGTGCTGGAAGCTTTGGTTGCCCGTACAATCCGTAATGTGGAAGCCACGCAGCAAATGGTACGACTTGTGGGCCTTTCAGCTACGCTGCCAAACTACGAAGACGTGGCAGCATTTCTCCGCGTAGATCCCGCTCAAGGGCTGTTTTACTTTGATTCCAGTTATCGCCCTGTGCCTCTGCAGCAGCAGTACATTGGTATTATGGAGAAGAAAGCCGTTAAGCGCTTCGCGTTGATGAACGAGATATGTTACGAAAAGGTGATGGAACAAGCTGAGCTGGACAATCAGGTGCTTATTTTTGTGCATTCTCGTAAGGAGACTGCGTCAACAGCCCAGGCACTGCGGGACTTATTCGTGGAAAATGACACCCTTGCCCGTCTCATCAAGCCGAACTCTGCTTCTAGCGAAGTGCTTTTGCAAGAAGCCGAAAAAATTGAGCGTAATGATGATTTGAAGGACCTTCTCCCGTACGGATTCGGTATCCACCACGCTGGTATGAAGCGACAGGACCGTACATTAGTAGAAAATGCATTTGCTGATGGTCACTTGAAGGTGTTGGTCAGCACGTCAACGCTGGCCTGGGGTGTCAATCTACCCGCACACACCGTGATTATTAAGGGCACGCAGATCTACAACGCAGAAAAGGGTGACTGGTGCGAATTGAGTCCGTTAGACATTTTGCAGATGCTGGGTCGTGCTGGCCGTGTGCAGTTTGACACACAGGGTGAGGGTATCATCATCACGCAACACTCGCAGTTGACTTACTACTTGTCGTTGATGAATCAACAACTCCCGGTTGAATCTCAACTGATGGGTAAGCTGGCGGACAACTTAAACGCTGAAATTGTTGTGGGGAGCGTGCAGAATGTGGCACAAGCAGCGACGTGGCTAGGCTATACCTATTTATTCATCCGTATGCTGCGTAACCCGACGCTCTACGGCATCTCAATCGCTGACCGCAAGTCTGATCCAACTCTGCTGCAGTACCGCACTGACTTAGTGCACTCGGCAGCAACGTTACTTGCGAAACACAACCTTATCAAATACGAGCGACGTTCAGGGTTGTTTCAGGTGACTGCACTTGGTCGTGTGGCCAGTCATTACTACATTGCGCACGACTCGATTAGCACGTATAATGAGTACCTAAAACCTCACATGTCGGACATCGAGATTTTGCGACTTTTTTCGCTTTCGAATGAGTTCAAGTATGTGATCGTCCGCTCGGAGGAAAAACTAGAACTTGTGAAACTCTTGGAACGTGTGCCCGTGCCAGTAAAAGAGTCACTGGTATCTACTGCTCCTGGAAATATTGCTGCTGGAAGTGGCTCGGCGAAGGTGAATGTCTTGCTGCAGGCTTACATTTCGCGACTGAAGCTGGATGGTTTTGCACTGTTGGCAGACATGGCACACATTCATCAGTCGGCAGCTCGAATTTTCCGCGCATTGTTCGAGATTTGCTTAACTCGAGGCTGGGCCTCGCTGGCCGAGCGAATGCTCAGCTTCTGCAAGATGGTGGACAAACGCATGTGGCTCTCACACTCACCCCTTCGCCAGTTCGCTCCTGCAATTTCCGAGACGATTTTGAAGCGGATTGAGAAGAAGGACATTTCGTGGGAGAAATACAATGACCTGGAACCTGCTGACCTTGGTCAACTCATTAACAATCCACACTATGGCAAGCAGCTCTACAAAATGATCCACCAGTTCCCGAAACTTGAACTATCGGCTCATGTGCAGCCGATTACCCGATCGATGCTTAAGGTGGATCTGGTCGTGACGCCCGATTTTGAATTTACTCGGGAAGTCCACGGCAATGCTGAGGGATTCTGGGTATTTGTAGAGGACGTGGACGGCGAGACGATTCTTCATCACGAGTGGCTGCTAATTAAGCGCCGATTCGCCTCGCAAGAAACGTACCTGAGTTTCACGATGCCGTTATTTGAGCCTTTGGCGCCACTGTACTTCATCAAGGTTATCTCAGACAAGTGGATTCATTGTGAAAGCTCACTGCCAGTATCGTTTCACAAACTCATTCTACCACAAAAGAATGCACCCCCGACTGAACTACTGGACCTTCAGCCTCTTTTCGTCAACAACATTCTCCTGAAACTTGTTGGTGGAAAGAAGAAGACTGCAGAGTCTGTTTTGAAGTCGATATCCAACGCTCGTCAAGTACCGAACCCGTGGCGGTTCAAACGTTTTAACCCCATTCAGACGCAGGTCTTACCGCGGTTATTGGAATCAGAGAGCAATCTCTTTATTGGGTCACCGCCTGGTAGTGGCAAGGGTGTCCTAGCAGAGCTTGCTATCATGAAGACGCTACTTTCCCTGGGTCAACCAGATCCCAAGAGCGACGAGTTTGGTGAACACTTACTCATTTATTTGACTCCCAAAGAGTCGAGTTGCCACGAGAAATACGACGACTGGAATGCCAAGTTTGGAGAAGAGAGCTTCTGGAGACAAAATGTTGTCGAGCTCACTGGTGATTCTACCGCAGACTTGCGATTGCTTGCAAGTGCAAACATTTTGATTGCTACTCCGACTCAGTGGGACGTGCTTTCCCGACGTTGGAAACAGCGCAAGCGCATACAGAACGTCAGTCTGGTTCTTTTGGGTGAGACTCATTTCGTTGGTGGTGGTGAATACGGGCCCACGATCGAGGTTGTGATGTCGCGAATGCGATTCATCGCTGCTGACATGGACAAAAAGAGAAAAGCAGCTGGCGAACAAGGTGGACGAATGCGCATTTTGGCAATGAGCAACTCCATTGCAAATGCTCGCGATGTTGGCGAGTGGCTTGGCGCTAGTGCGTCTGAAGGTATCTTCAACTTCCATCCTAATGTTCGCCCACAGCCGCTGGAAATTCGTGTGCAAGGCTTTGAGATCAACGACTTTTCGTCTCGCATGCTGGCGATGGCTAAACCTTTGTACAATACTATCGCGAACCAAGCGGAGAAGAAACCTGTTGTTGTGTTCGTCCCATCAGCCAAGCAGGCACAGCTGAGCGCGATTGACTTAATCACCTTTGCACTGGCTGAGAACGACCCTCAGAAATTTGTCTCTCATTCTGACAAGGACAATGTGGACTTGCCTGTAGAAGATGCGGCGTTGGTGCACACAATGGAAAGTGGTGTCGCCTATTGCACAGACACGATGTCCGTGCGGAATCGTGAGTATGTTTTACACCGGTTTGCTACGGGTAAAGTTCAGGTATTGATCGTCCCTCAAACGATGGCATGGGAGCTGCGAAATGCTCAGATCAGCTCATTCATGGTGGTGATCATGGGTACCCAGTTCTACGATGGTCGAGAGCACCGTTACGTGGACTACCAGCTTGCCGACGTATTCCAGATGACCAAGTTCGCTAACCACGCTGCCTCACCTGCTGTGAAATGTGTCCTGTTCTGTCACGCATCCAAGAAGAAATTCTACGCCAAGTTCCTGTACGATCCTCTGCCTGTGGAATCGCAGCTTGAGCACTTCTTGAGTGACCACATAAACGCTGAAATCGTGACGAAGACCATCGAGAGTAAGCAGGACGCGGTGGACTACCTCACATGGACTTTCATGTACCGACGATTTATAAAGAACCCCAACTACTACAACCTGCAGGGTGCTACGAATGTTCATCTCTCAGATCATCTCTCAGAACTCGTGGAAACCACTGTGAATGCATTGGAGGAGTCGCGCTGCATTCAGGTTGTTGAGGAAGAGGATGATGAAGAAAATGAAGGCGAAGAGCGTCTTGTGCCGTTGAACCTGGGAATGATCGCGGCCTACTACTATATAAAGTATACGACGATCGAGCTGTTCGCATGCAGCCTGAAGGCGGATTCAAAGGTTCGAGCCCTTCTCACGATTCTGTCTTCGGCTACGGAGTTTAGCGACTTGCCAAGCCGGTTTGGTGATGACAAGAAACTGGAAGGTCTTGCAAAACACCTCAAGTTCCCAGTGGCAGCTGGAGGAGATTACGGGCAAGCGCATGTGAAAACGAATGTACTGCTGCAAGTCCACTTCAGCAAGCAGCACGACCGTCTGAGTCCTGCTCTGCGCCAGGATCTAGACTTCATTTTACGTCACGCTGTGCGTCTTCTGCATGCCATGGTGGATGTGATCAGTTCTAATGGCTGGCTCAAGCCTGCGTTGGCAGCCATGGACCTCGCGCAAATGGTTGTGCAGGCGCAATGGAGCAGCGAATCACCTCTGTTGCAAATCCCGTTCTTTACGAAGGATATGCTCAAGAAATTGGGTGACATGGACCTGGAAGAAGACGTTGAGACGCCGGTGGATATCCTAAGCATGGAAGACGATGCTCGTGGCAAGTTGTTGCCTCTGGACACTCAGAAGATGTCGGCCGTCGCCAAGTTCTGTAATGCGTTCCCGGATGTGACAGTGCAAGCAAAGGTTCAGCAGGACGGCAAGAATCTGCCTCAAGGTTCAGCTGTGAGTGTTAAGGTACAATTAGAGCGTGAAGGTGCAGATGAAGACGACGACGAAGAAGAGGATGAGGCTAAGGACCTAGGTCTTGTAAACGCGTGTCACTACCCTGTGAAGAAGGCCGAGAACTGGTGGGTGGTGCTGGGTGACTCTAAGAAGAACGCACTGCTGAGTATCAAGCGCGTACCGTTCTCAAGTTCGCGGGCCAACGTGGCGTTGCAGTTCGCTGCTCCGGACGAGATCGGTGCCCATACTTTCCAGCTCTACGTTATCTGCGATGGCTACGCTGGTTGTGACCTGGAGAACGAGGTCAAGATCACGGTTGTCGAGGGCGAGGACACAGACGAAGATGAGGAAGATGAGGAAGAAGAGGACTAGCCAGCCCAGGTGCACGCATGTGAAGAATTCAAGATAAACATTGACGTATCATTCACACTTTAATATCTGCCAGTTCGTAGCCTTTCATCTAGGGTGAGGAATCGGGAACTCACCAAGACGGTGCGGACAACTCAGGGTCCTCTTCTTCCGTCTCACTGGCCGCTTTTTGCCTAGGTAAATGTGGTGCACGGAATCCACGTGACTTGAGTTTGCGTGCAGCTTCAGACGACGCGGCATTAATAAGCCCGGCAGCTTTGAAGACACCTGCACGCAGTTGCTGCTGACGTGTAGGATGGTATTTCTCACACTCAGTGTCAGTGTCGGTAGTATATGTGCTGGCAGCACTGATCAAACTTGTGGAAGTTGCGTCGTCGGAGAAGATGCTGGGTTCACGGTATACTCCAGCAGGAGCACTCTTAATTTCTTCGCAAGCAGGGCTGTCCAAGTAGCTCTGTTCGCTTGTGACCGTAGAAGCAGTCGAGCCTGATCGAAACAAGTGCAATCCGCTGTTCAGCTTGCATTTTGCCTCCTGCAAACGCTTTGTCATCATTGCCGGACTCATGCTTAGCCGATGACTGGAGAAATTCATGCTCGTATTTCTTGCTCGTCGCCACTGACTAGCGCCGAGAGGCTCAGTCTCAGATGCGCGGCGGCGATGCAGCTCTGGTGTATAACCTTCATCATCGCTCGAGAAGTCTCCATCATCATCCATACTCTGGTTCCGCGAACGGGACAGCGAGCGTGTGCGTGTCTTGAAGGTAGCAAGCGACAGCGCCGTCGGCATCCCTGCAGATCCTGCCCCAGAGCATGTACGAGCTTTCTGTCGCCTCCAGCGCGCAACGGATGGCACTCGAGGCAGCAAGCTTGGTCGAAGTGCCGAAGCACTAGTCTGTTGGCTCTCCGTGTCACTTGCACTGTCACTAATGATCTCGTTTGTTGACCTATTGTCTTCCTCTGCAGGCTCAGCTGGGTGGTACGTCGGGAACGGATTTGCTCGAACCACTGGAGATAACACAGGGGACCAACATGTCTCGGGGTCGAAGGCGGTCACCTCCTCTTCTTCCTCCTCTTCCTCGATCATTTGTTGACCACTGATCTCCTTCTTTGTTGCGATCTGCTCGTCCGTAGGCTCATGCTCCGGTTCGAAGAACCTCAGCTGGCGCACAGGAGACGAAATCGACACACGTGTCAACGGAGACAGCGTTGTCATAGAGCACGGCGAGACTAGACTCCACTCCTTACTCGTATCTCCTTCTGCTATGCCGACCTGAATAGGGAGCATCGACGGCAACATGAGATGTGGCGTCCCCTCTTCATCACTGAAGTCTTCGCTCGTGGCATCCCACGAGAGTCTCTCCACCATATTCAACTGCATCACATCCACAGACTCCATCGAGAACAAATCGTCCAATGGTTCGTCCGGAACTGGTTCTTCCAGTTCGTCTTCGTCCAGACTGCCAAAGAGTGCGTCCTCCTGTTCGTTCTCCGAGATGTTCCAGCCGTCGTCTTGCCAGCCCGTCGGCTCCTCTCTTCCAGCACAGAACGCCATTCTGTTGCTCTCTACCTGGGCTGATGATACTCGCTGCTGGTCTGATCTTCTGTATGGGGGAACGGGGAATGGCTTTCCTGGTTTGCCAAGCTGCTGCGCTTCTGATAGCGAGGCCAGACGGGAAACTGTCTTGTCCCTGGCGCAGTCCTGACTGTTTGGCCTTTCCGTAGCAATGCGACCACCTGCCACCTGCGTCACTCCACTCCATGTGACTTATGCCTCTGGCTGTCTCCGAAACGCTTCAATTGCTGGCTGAGACCTCAGCACCTGCACGCCACTTAGCGCAGCGCAAATTAACGAGTTACTAGCACAATAAGTCCATCCGACTTGAGGCACCGTAACAAATTGACGAGATCATGGATGTGACTCACGAAAGCTCTCGGCTGCGCGTCGACGGTCGGCACTTGGCTGTGAGCTGCAGCATGTAGCTTCTTGGCCACCGAGTTCGCCGAGTCGTCCGCTAAAAAACGTCCAAGATTTCCCATCGCGTCGTCGAGAGCTTCGACCATGCGATCCAAAGCAGCTCACGACGACCAACGAAGACTGCACCGAAAGCGGCTCTCACTGAGCTTGTCTTGCTGGCAGAAAGTCACTCAAAGCACCTCCGCACCGAAAGCAGCATGTCTTCTGCGAAATCATACAAGTGCAGAGCGTGCTTCCCCGAAATCAGAATGGATAAATCAATATGGCTACGGCCTACATGAAAACCTAGTACTGGCACGTGGTTAAGTGGATCTGAATGATTCGGCTGGCTTGAGCTTGTCAAGACCGTCACACTCACCGTCCAACTGGTAGGTTTACGGGGCCATCCGGTGGCTAGCACCACTGCATTTCCAGCAGCAAGACCCAACTCTCAGAGAGCCGCTTCAACGGGAAGTGCGCATGGAACCAAGTCTACTTGCGTCGAGTTGTTGATTGATCTCCACGCTGTTGCGAAGGTCACTTTTCGGTTGGGACGTTGATGCCGATTTTCTTGAGCAGGGCCGCAGTGCCTGGCGTAGCTATACATGAAGTGTACCACGGCCACGAACAGAAAAAAACAAGTGAATTAGCTCTGCAACAAAATTGCTTTCATCGAGCATGATGTCGTAGCGTACCCGAAACTGGAATGTCAAAGGGCGAGCACGGTTCATCGAGGTCTAACCGCTTTGCTCGACGTTGCCGTTTTGGTGTTGAGCAATATGTGCTGTCAGAGATGGATTGCTCATGGGAAGAAGTAAATGTGTCATCTTTCGGAGTCCCAAAGATTTGACCACGCTTAGCGATCTGCGTGATAAATTCGTCAGATCAGACCCAAGACAAACTTTACATACATTATTTGCTGCTTACCTCAAACTCCAAGCGGTCTTTGTCGAGTTTGACAGCTTGCTCTTGTAAGAGCTTCCTTTCCTTTTCTAGGTTCTGACGAAGTACAGCCAGCTCACTCTTTTCCTGTGCCACATCATCCTCAGCAATTGCGCTGGGTGAACTCCTGGCATCAGACCGCTTATTCAATCCATCCCGTTTCTCCACGATCCTTTGGTGGTTCTTTAGATTACCATCCCGGACAACTGCAGGCGATGATAGTGACGCCTGGAGCAGCTGATCCTGCTCATTGATAATGGCATGTGCGTCATCCAGCTTCTGTCGCAACCGTTTGATTACCTCCTTGTCGCTGCGAGCCTCTGCCGATGGCAGTTCATTACGAATGACGTGCCCGAGCTGCTTCAACTTCTCGTCCAAAGCCTCCATTGACGCTGAAATGTATTGAGGGATACCTTCCTTCGTGGCCATATTGAACGGTGTCGGAGTAAAATCGTCGATAGGAGCACTCGCCAGCTTCTCCAGCTCTTCTGCATCCCCCTCCAAATTTTTCCTACGAAAGAAAGTAAAATATTGATGAGGAGAGAGCCACAACAAAAGGCTAATTTAACAAGGAACCCAACGTACTGGGCGAGGAAGAGCTGGACAGCCTTCTTGTACTGCGATGTCAAAGATTCCAAGTGATGCTGCAACGAATCGTAACTTTTTGCCAGCGCTTCATTGTCAAACAGCAGCTCCGCTTTTTTTCGCTCAAGATTTTCCATGATCTGCTTCGTGAGTTTGCTCTCTTTCGATTCATTTATCATCGAAGCTTGCTTCCGCTCACGGGCTCCATTCAGTGTCTTTGCAATTGCCATACCCTGAGGAGCATTAAAGCAATACTTCAGTTACGGCTTCACAACCCAATAACACTCCAACATGAACTTACCCGCTTCTCTTTTGCAGCGCGCGCCACTGCGTCTTGCAAATTCTTCTTCAGTCGCGCATAGTCGACATCTTTTCTCCTCAATTGCGCTTTATAAGCTGTCTCCACCCCTTGCAACCTGCACTCAGCACTCTCAGCTACAAAATTCCACATCAAAGTCACAATACGTACCTAGCACAATTCACTTCCAGAGCTTTCTTCTCCATCTGCAATGTCTTTCTCTCTGTCATCAAATTCTGCTCTTTCGCTTTAAAAACATTCTCCTTCTGTGCATAATTCTGTTTTAACGTCTCTAGATCCGTCGTCAACGTCTGTACAATGTGGTTCTTCCTCTCCAACTGCTTCTCGACTTTGCTCAAGCTCTCGCTCAGTCGGTTCTGATGGTCCAATTCTCGGTCTCTCACATAAAGCAGGAAACTCACTAGATCCATGACTTCTCTCACCCCTTTCTCCACCGTCTCGTTCTTCAGTTTCCAGATCTTGGCTAGATCTAACGTGCAGACTTTGTCTACATCATCATGAGTTTGTTTCTCCTGAGCCAAGAACCTCCTCGTGCCATTTTCTGGTCCATTCCGAGGTTCCAGTACGGACGACAGCGCTACAACATGTTGCAGCTGCTCATTAAGATACCGTTGGTTGTCTTTCAGCGTCTGGTTACTCGGTAGTCGCCACGGACTCGTGGATATTGACGTTAATTGCATTAAATTATCGAAACTTGAGTCTGCACTGGAGATGAAGACGCTGTTCTCCTTCTCTTCTTCACTTGAAGGGTCTTCAGCACGTGGACGTTTCGACCGATGGAAGGAAGCGCTGAAGTCCATGGCGTAACCTCCGCTGTTGTGGTCCTCGCGCGCTCGACTGCGTCGTCCGCCGTCCATGAGATCCCAAGAGTGCGCACTTGTGTTCAAATTGTAATGTGACCATCACTCCGACAGTTGCTACAAAACAAGGTTGATGAATTTACCGTGTAAATGAGCAATTCCAAAATAAGGTAAAAGAATTCACCGTGTTTTGATATTTGCATGAATGGCTCACATTTGCAGTGTAGCCATGTTGATATTTTCATGAATGGCTCACATTTGCATTGTAACCATATCAAGCGCAATGGAGCAGGAGATGGAAGCGTTCTTACAGCAGCACCAGGCTCAGTTGGTGGCAGCGCAAGTCCCTGAACGTCTGTGGCCCGTAGCGTACTATAAACTCAAGTAAGAAGTAGTTGTAGTGAATAGATAGCAGTAGAATACCAAGTACTTACTTCGGTGCGACACAGACATGAGGTATTTGATGCTGGCAATTATTTCTTTCTAGCTCGAGACGAAGACGGAGATCTGCACGCTGTCGTACGTGACGATGTGGACCTATCGCCCGTGCAACCAGATGCAGACGAAGCGCTGTTCTTGGTGGATCACGCGTGGACATTCACGGCGGACAAGGTGCGCGAGCAGTTAGAGGCCGTACCGCCGCTTCTCGAGCGCATGGAGAACCTGATGCAGTTGACAACGGAGGAGACGACCGAGCTCTCGAAGGAGCAACGCGTGGCTTCTGTCACCGATCGGGTGTGGCGGTATGCCAACACGTACAGTCTGGGTACTGTGAAGCCTGAAGACGCGTCCACGATCTGGTACGTCATGGACGAAGTTGGGTCGGCTATCGAGCATGGAGATGAGCCCAATGTTCGTATGGCTCCATTCTACTTCGGTAAGGCACAATGTGCGTTCTCGCTGGTGTGGATTGTGCAGCCCATTGAAGGAGGCGACTTCTTGGCTCGTGACTACTTCCCGAAATTTACAGCTGATGCTGCCACGCACACGGCACTACTTGCTGCACTGTTTTACGAGCCTGGTAAAGCCGACAGCTTGTATTTGGAGGAGCTTCAGGAGGTTGTCGCTGAGCGCAAGCAACAGTACACACTGGAAAATACTCGTGCTAAGTTCCATGCTATCGTCAGCCGCAACTTAGAGACGCTGCCGGATCCTGCGACAACTGTTACGTCGATCCCGCTTTCCACCGCTCTGGCTGGGTCGGAGCCGCTTCGAGTGTGCGCGGGTAAGTTGTACACACTCCTTTAGTCACGCCAAACGTTTCTAATGATTGTTGTGTTTGATAGACCTGAAATTGGTGCACGATAACTTGACGCATCCGCGCTTTACCATGGTGGACCATGAGGACGAGGCACAGGTTGTGTGGCCAACGCGTCACATTAAAGACTTCCCAAAGTACACGAGCAATGGCGACGTGCAGATCATCAATCCGTTTCCAAACGAGAAGATCCTAACGTGCAAGGACCTGCTCTACGAAATGTGCAAGCTGTAAGTGACTTCGACAGTTGAATGATAGGCAGCGTCCGCTTACAATTTGTGGGATGCATTTTACAGGCAAAATGATGGTGTGCAGCCTGACTAACTCGCGGAAACGTACAATATGACCAGCGAATTCCCTGAGCTTATTGCGCAGTTTATCCAGCGTGATCTAGCTGCGCATGAGAACGGAGATGACGACGATGAGGCCAACCACTGGATCTGCAAGCCCTGAAACATGGCCCGTTCTATTGACACGTGCATTGCGCAGAATGCGTCGCACCTCGCGCGTCTAACTGAGACGGGACCCAAGATCGCGTGCAAGTACATCCATCGTCCGCTGTTGGTTGACCAGCGTAAATTCGATTTCCGTTTCCTGGTGATGGTCAAGTCGACGGAGTGGTGTGTACTGGGTTCGCATTGCGAACAAGGAGTTCACGATGGATAACTTCCAGGACTTCGAGAAACACTTCACTGTCATGAACTACACTGACTTCGCTGTTCGCGTCATGGACAACAGTGAGTTCGTCGAGCGTTTTGACAACGAGTATACAAGCGAGGACTGGTCTATGGTGTACGCCGACATCTGCTCAACTATCAAGAAGGTATTTGAATGCGCCACGGCACACCCTCCTCCTCTTGGTCTTGGACGTTGCAACAAGTCACGTGCACTTTACGGTGTGGATGTGATGCTGTCATGGGAAGCCGACGAGGAGACTGGCGATGAGCGTGTACGTCCGATTATTTTGGAGACGAATTTCCAGCCGGATTGCACATGTGCTTGCAAATATTTCCCGCAGTTCTACAATGACCTCATGAACGTGCTTGTATTGGACTGACCTGACGAGACGGTACGCGCCTTTAAGCTGAAAGGATCTTTGGATCCATCAAGTTGCAAATGAATGGGCAACCATTTTGCCTTTCACATCGACACCCGAATTACGTATGCAGGCAGTGATTTCTCGACGCATTCTGTCGAGCATATCATCAAATGTAAGGTTATCTTGACCTTCACTACAGTCGAAATATTGGAAACAATGTTCTGTAATGATGACAGTCTCGTGTCTCGGTAGCAGGGAATATGAATTCAGTTTGGAAATGGTTCACAGCTCCAACTGGGAGTCCAGTTCAAGCTTCGTCACTTCAACTGGCAATGGCTCCCGTAAATCTGTCGTCCTCCCTGGAAACAGGTCACTAAATGTGATTTCGCATTGGGTTGGGTAGATTTTGCTGATGCTGATGTAGGCCGTGTTGCTTGCACTGCGGTTGCGGAGTGAGTCTCTTACTGGGAGTCCACGACAACCTCAGATAGACGTGCGTGCACAAGCAAATGCCTCGCTTCAGACACGACATAGCCACCGTATCACCTCAGCTCGATGGGATCGCTTTGATCACATCCTACGACTACGTGACATACCAGTTTTATCCAGATGAAGGCGTACTTCACAGTCTCGGATTCTGGTAAATGGCGGGATACCGCCTTACCTCTTGTGCTTGATCATGACAATTTGGCAGCAGATACGGTTATCGTCTTCACACAGATCACGACTTGGAGGAACTTCGACTACCGCTCAAAGTCGACGGAAATGGAGGACCCTTATGGCTGCTAACACTGAATTGTTACCAGCCAAAGGAGATTCGACGTATGTGGACATCACTCTATGCCGAGGACTAGCTAAACTGACAAGCGCAGGTGATGCGAACACATATACCATTGCATGACATTGCCTAGCTTGTCGTAATTATTGCTAAACAAATAAAATACGAGGCCGTGTTCGCTGAACAGATACTAGTCACACGATTTAAATGACTAGCAATAACACCTTCTGTACGGTTATCGTGTTGATAACAGTGCTGAAGCTGTGCTGTGGCGATCTGTCGCCCCTCACAAAGCACCACCACGATTAATAGCTCACTCGAGTCAACTTGTTTGTTCTGAATAGTGCAAGGATAAAAAGTTGGAAACTGCGACTTCGTCACCAAACACGGATGCATTGCATTACCAGAGCCTCTGCCAAATTTTACTACTATTATGCGGACATGGTGATCCATATCGTACCTGACACCAATATGTGCGTCTCGATGATCACTCACTAGCACCGCACGTAGCCACAATGGCACAACGCACCACAAGAAACGCGCAGGTCACTTCAACGTAGTCCTCGTGAAGTCCAAATCCTATGTCTGCTCATTCTTGAGACGATCTTCAATACCTCGCTTGTGATTGACAGACTTCTACTTTATTATAGACAATTTGTCAATAATGAAGTAGACGCCTCATGTAAATGGGAATCTGCGACTCGCAACATCCACTCGGACATTCCTGCTCGAGTCAAAGTTCACTTGCTGCTTCGTGTCGCGCTTCAACGCGACGACGACAATAGACGAGCGCAATACTCAAGTACAGGCATGCCTGAAGCAGTCGGCAACAACATACATCTGATCGCCTGTGACAAGGGCATCTCTGAGAGAAAGCAGCCGCACTAATCAGTCGAAGCACGAGCGCAAGTGTACATCTTCAACCGCGTGATCAAGCAAAGCCAAACCGCGTCATTGGGAGCACCTTCCGCGTGAGAAGCAGTGCTGAATGAGCGCTGAATGCGAATCCGCACCGTTTCATGTGCAAACATCTGCTTCTCATGACGCGCTGAGCGTGGCTCCGAGTCAATAGCTCCTGCTCACTTTTCAATTCGCCTACTACACCGCAGTCGCCATGCTGAACGATCTCCAGTCGCCTACGACCAGCCCCATGCTGAAAGCTGCTGCACCCGATCCAGCGTCGCCTCCTCCGCCAACTCGCCAGCACCAAAGCCACAGCGTCGACGGCAGTCCACGCGCTACCAGCAACGTGAGCTCCGTCGCCACACTCGCCAGTAAAGACACCAATGTAACACACATCCGTCGCTTGTCCACGGGCCAAATGGCTGACGAGACATTGCCCAAGGAACGCATCGACATCATCAACGAGTTCCTCCAAGAACGCGTCACTACTCGGCCACTTATTGGTGTCGTGTGTGGCTCTGGCCTTGGAGGTCTCAGCAATTGTCTAGAGAACCAGGAAGTCATCAAGTACGAGGACATTCCGCAGTTCCCTCGCTCTACAGTCGAAGGCCATGCTGGAGAGCTGGTCTTCGGCGATCTAGACGGGATCCGAGTGGTATGTATGCGCGGCCGCTTCCATTGCTACGAGGGCTACGCTATGCGCGAGACTGCACTACCCATTCGTGTCATGTATCTTCTAGGCATTAAATACCTTCTCGTCACCAATGCTGCTGGTGGACTGAACCCGGACTTTAACGTCGGGGACTTGATGATCATGAACGACCACCTGAAC
The DNA here is from genome assembly GCA_002812785.1 of Phytophthora litchii. Taxonomy (NCBI): domain Eukaryota; phylum Oomycota; class Peronosporomycetes; order Peronosporales; family Peronosporaceae; genus Phytophthora; species Phytophthora litchii. Next base: position 17,217 of record PCFV01000259.1, on the reverse strand, counting down.
ATGCCAGGTCTGTCAGGGCAGCATCCTCTCATTGGACCGAACGACTCTCGATTCGGAGCTCGATTTACTCCCCTCTCTAACTGCTACGACAAGAAGCTGCAGGATCTAGCAGTTCATGTGGCCGAGAATCTCGGACTGGCTCACAAAGTGCACAAGGGTGTGTACTGCTTCGTGTCTGGACCCACTTACGAGACACCAACGGAGTGTCGTTTCCTCCGACTTGTAGGGGGCGATGCCGTTGGTATGAGCACCGTGCCCGAGGTCATCGTGGCTGCACACTGCGGCTTGAAGGTCATTGGGCTGTCACTCATCACAAACAAGGCGTTGTTCCCTGGAGAAGAGCGCGACGCAGCTTCTCATGACGAGGTCCTTGAGACTGTCCAGGCCACACAGAATGACATCGAGACGTACGTGCGAGACCTGATCGCCGAAGTCGGCAAGCACCATCGATCGTAGAGTTCGGGATTTATAAGTTATAGGTTTGCTAGCTGACATCGATCGAGTCTACATGAAATACACTAGAAAGGGTTGACAGACACGCTGCTTTCCATGTTCAGCTAGGAATCCATAAGAGATTGCCCCCGTGATGTGCAATCTGCATTAATGGATGTTACTACCGTGCCGCTTCTCCAAACTACTCGCGTGGTGATGCGCTATTGCCTCCCTGAAGGTAGCAACGATCTTCCCCATGTAACACATCAACTCGATGCTTTACTAGACACGTTCTCCGCCGCCTGGACCATCGTCAGAGCCTACAAGCGCACTAAAAGTCTCCGTTGCGTGCAATATGTCGCGTCTCGCGAGTTACTAGAGACTCAAGATCCGTTCTACAAGCGATGGCTGCTTAACCGAACTGCGGAATTGGCTGCAAGACGTGGAGACCTACTGACACTCCAATGGTTGATGGAGACGTACGTTCTAGTGGAGCCTGTGGACTATGTCGTGGAAGTTGCGGCTGCATTTGGACACTTGGGCATGCTGCAATGGCTTTATGCTCACCACTTCGAGAGAGTTCAGTTTGGAAGGTTCGAGATGTGTGGTGCATTAGAACACAAGCATGAAGATGTTGTTAACTGGCTGCGGGAACATGCAGTACCAGCAGCTGAGAGTCGAAGTAAAGTGCTACGCTCTGCTGCCAAGGGAGGGAATCTGGAAGTTATCGAGTGGTTGTGTGACGAGTTTGAGCTTGATGCAACGCATCTGCGATCAACAGTTGTAGTTGGGAGACTGCACGCTGGATTATTGAGCGATTCGACATGTCCGGGATCAACCTGGACTTGTATTTCCCGGTAAGACACGGCGAATTGTTGTTTTTGAAGTACCTGTCTTCCAGGAATATGAAACCTCAAACGGGGATGATACATGTTGCTGCAGCACATGGATACCTTGATATGGTGAAGTGGCTTTATAGTGATCAGAAGGTGATTGTCGAGGCGATGGAAGACGCGGCCTTGAATGGCCATTTGGATGTGGTGCAATGGCTCTCGGATACGAGCGGCAGCAGGTATGCTTTGTCACGGGCGTTTGTAAGAGCTGCGGAATCCGGTCGACTGGAAATGCTTCAGTGGCTTCACATGCGATCGCCTGTCACTGGGGGAAATATAGCAATGGACTTCGCTGCACGTGGTGGTCACCTTGATGTCGTAAAGTGGTTGCACGAAAATCGCACGGAGGGATGTTCTGTGAAAGCAATGAACAAAGCTGCTGTGAATGGACATTTCGACGTCGTCAAGTGGCTACATGAACATCGGAGCGAAGGTTGTTCGACCATTGCGATGGATGGTGCTGCTGGAGCTGGCCATTTAGAAGTCGTGAAGTGGTTGAATGATCATCGAAGTGAAGGATGTTCAACGGAAGCAATGAATTGCGGTGCTCAAAACGGCCACCTCGACGTTGTGCAGTGGTTGCACGCGAACAGGAAGGAAGGATGCACGTCCGTAGCTATGGACTTGGCAGCTCGAAATGGCCACCTCGATATCGTGAAATGGCTTCACGAAAACAGATCCGAAGGCTGTACATCTGCAGCAATGGACCAAGCTGCAACATACGGCCATCTGAAGGTAGTTAAATGGCTTTATGACCAGATGCGAACGTTATACAATGGACAAGGCTGCTGCGCATGGACACTTGAACGTCGTCAAGTGGCTCCACATGAACCGCTTCAAAGGTTGCTCCAGTGTTGCCATGACCCGCGCGATTGTCTTCACACATTTCGACGTAGCGCTCTTCCTGCACTTCCACCACAAGAACGAGTTCTTTCCTGTCAACAAGGTTGTGCATCTGCCACCAGAGCTGGAGCAGTGGTTTCTCGAGAACTACCGCGACAAAGTCAGCAGCTGGAGATTCGAAGTGTACAAGTTGGATTTGGACTCTCTTCGTCGTGTCGATCAACCACAACAACAACACTGCCACGATTCATGGGGCGATTATCATCCTCGTCACTAAGTTCCAGTATTGACTTTTGCTCTGCAAAATGCAAAGTGGACACGCAGGTAGGATGGCTCGAGTCACGTACGAATTATTTGGGATCCTTTAGCCTGTTAGATTGTCGTCATCTTCAAGAAGAAGTCGTCCATTCCTCTTTCTCGACTCTCATAACAACACTATCACAACGATTCATGGAGCGCATGGAGCGATTAGGCCATGAGATCATTAGCGGAACTTCCTTCTAGGAGACAACTACGCCATACCAATCGAGTACCCTGTGCTCACGAGTGACCAACCTTCGTCTACTGGAGCTGCCGCATGCGATAAATCGTCTCAACGACTTCCTCGACGTTTTCTTCGTCGACTGCACGATCGTTGATACATACAAGAAGACAGGAAGGGTTCATCTCATGCAATACGTCGCTGCACGTGAAGATCCTGAAGAGCTGAATGTGTTCTATCGACGTTGGCTGTTTACGGTGCTACGGAGTTGGCGGCTGGTAATGGAGACTTGAAGTCGCTCCAGTGGGTGCTCGAGAGCTATTTACCTGACGAGTTCCTGACTAAAGCAGTGGCTGCTGCGGTTGCATAGGGACATTTGAGTGTACTGCAGTGGTTGTATGAGTGACATCATGACAGAGGTTATTGGGGCAATACGGGGATGTGTGGAGCGTTGACGGATGATCACATCGAGGTGGTGGAGTGGCTACGATCCGATGAAGGAGTGCAGGCAAAAGTGATGGATACTGCCGCTGGCGCTGGTTCTCTTGATATTGCCAAGTGGATGCACGACGAGTACCAAGTGAGTGCAACAAGTGCATTGTAAACGAACGCTATGAAGAACCGACAGTGGGAAACGAGTCAATGGAACATGGTGCAGTGGTGATGGTGGTCCACTTGGTGGTACTGCGAATCGAACACGTTGCATCTCGACAAGCAGGTATGATAGTAACTTACATGAAGTCCAGGCTAAAATATTTGTGAAAAAAACGTAGTGGTCTACAACTTGAACAGCAGATGATCGAAAAATCAAGCTCTCGCAGTTCTATTTCGAATGCACAACTACCGTGTTTGTCAATATCTCCATCTGGTTTTCCCTTCCGATACAATTAATACCCTCTCGTCTGAAGAGTACACTGACTTTTGTGGAAATCATGCACAAAAGCAGAGCCCCAAACTGTCAACGACTGCCTCTACCATTAGCAAACTTGACTCGTCCAGCAGACAGGACTGGTCAACTCGCCTGGCTCCGCTCCGCGTCGGACTAGCAAAAGGCACCGCATTAGCGTTATTGTTCATGTCGAAGGTGCCATCGCTCACATCGGCGACCGTCGTGTGTCGCGCACAGCCTCATCTTGCACCGCTCCAGCACGTGACAGTCTCCGTTAGCAGCTTCTTGGACTACTCCAAGCGCTGGACCATTGCATCGGCCTGTGCTCGAGTCGACGGGGTCTCACTCCGTCTTTTAGAACGCATCGCAGCACATCGCACTGGTGATCGCGACGTAGTTTATCGTCAATGGGAATTCACACGTGCGGCAGCAGCAGCCGCTGCTAGAGGAGATTTACAGGCTTTGCAATGGCTCGTGACGGAATTCCCCAATTGTCGAGTCACAAATGCCGTCGAAGAGGCGGCGAAACATGGACAATTGCTAGTGTTGCAATGGTTCCTTGAAAAGAGTCAACGACAAGAGCTCACTGTGTTTTGGGGAGCTCGAGAACTTTTTTTTGCAGGGAAACATGGTCATTTGGACGTTGCCAAGTGGTTGCATGACCATACTGCTCCACCACCGACACACATGTTCTTTGTGACACTAGAGGAAGCAGCGAGAAATGGAGATTTGGAAATGGTGCGATGGCTGTGTGAAGTGCGAGGAGAATGGTCACCATATGCAGCTGTGTTGGCTGCGAGTGGCGGACATTTGCAAGTGCTGGAATGGTTGCGAACGAATTTATTTAGTTCTAGTTCGTCATCGATTTCGATGGATGATGCAGCGGCAGGAGGACATTTAGATATCTTATGCTGGTTGCAAGACCATTCAGGGTATGCAACTCCAGGGGCAATGAACAAGGCAGCAGCAAGCGGACATCTAGAGGTGGTGCAATGGTTGCATGAACATCGACGAGAAGGCGGAACGAGTGATGCCATGAATCTTGCGGCGACAGCAGGACACTTAAAAGTTGTGCAGTGGTTGCATGATCATCGTGAAGAAGGATGTACAAGTGAAGCAATGGATGGCGCTGCTAAGAACGGTCATCTTGAAATTATTCAGTGGCTTCATGTGAATCGGACTGAAGGATGCTCAGAACGCGCGATGGATGGAGCAGCGGCCAATGGACATCTTGCAGTGGTGCAATGGTTGCATGAAAGTAGGAGTGAAGGGTGTACGACCGCAGCGATGGATGGAGCAGCTCGATCCAACCACATTGACACTGTGCAATGGCTTAATGAAAATCGGACAGAGGGTTGCTCCGTTGCGGCCATGAACTTGGCAGCGAGGAATGGACACGTAGCAGTGGTAAAATGGCTTCATGAAAACCGACCAGAGGGCTGCACGTCCGACGCCATGGATCTCGCAGCGACCAATGGACACCTGGAAGTCGTTGAATGGCTTCACACGCACAGGACAGAGGGATGCACCGTTAATGCAATGGATGGCGCCGCCGCAAGCGGCCACCTCAATGTTGTGAGGTGGCTGCATCAACATCGTAAAGAAGGATGCTCGCCTGCGGCTATGGACAACGCTGCTGCTGGAGGACATCTCGACGTGGTAAAATGGCTTCACGAAACACGTAAAGAAGGCTGCACCATTGCTGCAATTGATCGCGCGGCAAGTGGCGGACATTTCGACGTTATTTTTTTCCTTCACTGTGAACGCGTAGGTTGTTCTGGTAAAGCTTTTGTCAATGCCACAGCAGCGGGAGAACTTGAGATTCTAATGTGGTTGTTTGCCAACCACCGCGAACAGCTCGGTCGTGATCGTCTACGAATTTACGCGCTCGGAAAGTTTTACGTACTTCATTGGCTTAAAGTGGAGGCAGGAACCAGCGAGCGCGAAGCTTTCATGGGCGAAGTAAATGCACTTGCGCAAGGCTAGGAACTTGTGTATAGTATCAAAATCCGCGCAGTTGCGGATACACTAGCATGTAAAGAGTAAAAAATTGAAATACCTAGTTTTACTTTTGCTGGGTGGTGTCATTGACAACAGCACGTGGGGTAGTATTCACGTGAATGCTTCAAGCATTAAATTTCAATGATCGATAAAGTTCTCGGTTTGCCCTGCTTCCTCGAACTCGAAATCAGCATCGGTGATTCCTACACCACCTGGAACATCCACGAATTACATTGTCCATAAGTATGTGATCTAAAATCACCACTGCTCTGCCTCAAAAATTCAACTGCATACGCTTGCGATGACCCACCACGCTAAGCATCACTGTCGGATATTAGAGAGATCAAACTTTAGTAGGTCTGTTCGCAGATTTTTCAACAACTGACACACACACTTCTGAGGCATAGCGTATACTGTAAGATCATTCGAGGAAGCAATCTGCCTCGGTTTCTTCGATTTCCTCTCTTGATCAGTAGTGCACCTGGTTGAAATATTCGTATCCACATTGGATTCGTTGGAGTGGCCTACTCGCACAGATTAATGTATATGGAGGTCAGATCACGAGGCTTTGTCTTCAACAACAAAATTAAGCGACGGAATATTGCACGAAGATAACGTTGAAGACGATAAATCCTTCTCCTTCTCGTGGTTTTCGCACTCGAATCAAGGTAAACGAGACAAATCACTTCCTGGTGGTCTACTCTCGAGAGTTCGCCACCCAATAAAAAATACGAGATTATTCTCTAGGTGTGTCGATTCGCGTCTTAGCGAGTTAGAAGAAGAGAAAATTGTTTTCCATCTTATGTCGTGACAGAAACAATGGACAAGTTTGTATTCAGGAGACAAATTCATCACCAAGTCTCGATCACTACAAGGCAACTAGAATTCATGACAATCAGAGGCACAATGCACTGCACTTCTAGCGATGTCCACTCTGGAAAACATTCATCGATGGCACCGAATGTGTCAGTTCTCAACAGGACGCAGCGTCCTGACTGCTAATAGTCCTCTATTTGTGAGAAAGAAATTATATCAAGAGTACACTGTTCGACGTCGCGGCCCTATTGTGCTGGCTCGGACTACAACCATCCCAGTTTTTAGGCTATCCACGCAGTTGTCTGATTTTTTGGGCGTGCTCAACTGTGTCCTTCGCCAATGACAATGATATTGTCAGCTACTCATCAGAGCCTGTGTTAGCGTTTGGATCAGCAGAAGTTGACAGTACTAGAGAAATCAGCCAAATGGAGGACGGAATAATTATCTTACACACAACATGGCAAAGTCACACCACCAAGCTTCTTGTCAATCTCTTCTTTCCCTTAGCATGTGGCTTGGGATCGTAGTATATGATGCATTTGTGTTGTTTTCGACAAGCAGAAATGATTGTTTTCAACATATTAATTGACTGAACACAATGGGTAGGACAGCAACTAATAGAGACTCGTACAAACTGAAGCATCTGGTTTGCATGTAGCAAGATGCCGCACTTCGTACGTTTGGTGCGATGATCGAACGGTTATTTGCGCGTTGTAGCAAGTGATTCCAGCGCACTAGTGATAATGCTGGGATGTTTCTCATTCGCACCCTCGGAATATTTTTCATTTGTTGGCTCAATTCTTAACCTGTCGATCCTTTACCACTTAAACAACGTCAACGGCTCGAATTCAAGATTCTAACGTCGCGCTAGCAATTCACAAACAAATACGAAAAACAGCGCGAATAGTATGAAGGTCTTTGCAGTGAACGTAGGTGAATTCGAGAATTGGTTGTGGATGCTGCGACTTGTGAGGTGTCACAATGACAAAAATTTCGAGGTAGTTCCCTGCCCTCAAACATAGTAACGAATAAATGACTGTTTACCTGCAGAGCAGTTTTGTCCAAGATGACGCTGAAAAACATCATGACGAAGTATATGCATCAAGACATGGCTACATTCCCTGCATAGTAACTCCTCGTCAAAAGCCGTTACGCTCGAAGGGTTAGAGGGTGATGCTGAGATGCTCTTCCGCCCTCGTAACGCCCCATGCACCCGTCACAACGCAATTCTCCAGCTCGTGCACAAGTTTCCGAGCTTAATGGTCTCCAATATCAAAGCCATGTGCGACTTGCCAATGCTCACGAAAGTTCGAGTTGTGGGTCGTCACTGTCTTCATGGTGAGCTGCCTCACATTCTGCTCACAATTGACACAATGCTCGACGATTTCTCGGCTGGAAAGACAGCACAGGAGGTTTACAAACGCACGGGTAGTCTGCGCTTCATGCAATACGTTGCTGCTCGAGAGCCTTTCGAAGAGATGGATCCGTTTTTTCGACGGTCTCAGTTCAACGAGACAGTGAAAATCGCTGCTCAAACTGGTGATCTCGAAGCTGTAAAGTGGCTGGTGGAGAGCTACAAGCCCAAATATCTCACGAAGGCTGTGGCTGCTGCTGCGGCCAATGGGCATCTACATATTCTGCAATGGTTATTTGATAACTATCGTGAAATCGGCTATTGGGGTGCTACGGAAATGTGTGGAGCACTACTGAACAAACAGTTGAAAGTTGTGGAGTGGCTCCGCAAACACGCAGTGCCTCATAAAGACAGTTTGAAGAAGGTGATGGAAGCTGCGGCTGCTGCTGGTAATGTGGATATCATCGAGTGGCTGTTTAAAGACTGCCATGCTAGTGCAGAGGATGCTCTGTGGAGTGCACAGACCAACAAACAATGGAAAACAGCACGATGGATCCTTGAGAACTGCGGCATCATTGGACCCTGGATCGACTGGGATCTACCAGCTAAAGGTGGTGCCTTGTCCTTTTTGAAGTACTTGCGCTCGCGCTCGATCGGTGGCCCAGGCTTCTACACGTTGCAAGTTGCTGCGTGGAATGGACACCTTGACATCGTTAAGTGGCTTCATTGTGAACTTCGAGTGCCTTTATCACCTACGGTGTGGCATGCTGCAGACAACGGCCATTTGGACATGATCAAGTGGATGCACGACAAAGGATACAAACATGGTGGTGTCTCTGTGATGGACAGTGCTGCGATGAATGGACAACTCGATGTTGTCAAGTGGCTTCATGAACATCGTGCAGAAGGTTGCTCTGAACAAGCAATGGATGGAGCAGCTCTTGAGGGAAATTTTGAAGTCGTGCAGTGGCTGCATGAAAATCGGAGTGAAGGTTGTTCGAATGCAGCCATGAATGCTGCTGCAAGTAGGGGTTACTTGGATATTGTGAAGTGGTTGCATACACATCGGAACGAAGGATGTACACATGTGGCAATGGATTCAGCCTCTGAAAATGGACACTTGGATGTGGTGAAATGGCTTCATGTAAACAGAACTGAAGGTTGTACGGCAACAGCAATGGACGAGGCTGCAAGTAATGGACATTTCGAGGTGGTGAAGTGGCTCCACGATAATCGACGAGAAGGCTGTTCGACTAAGGCCATGGATATGGCGGCCGGAAATGGACACATTGAGGTTGTCAAGTGGCTGCATGAAAACCGGAACGAGGGCTGTACCACCGAAGCAATGGATAAGGCTGCAGCGAATGGCCACTTAGCAGTCGTGAGATATCTACATGCGAATCGCGAGGAGGGCTGCACAGTTGCAGCGATGACTCAAGCAATTCTAGGCGGCCATTTTGAGGTGGTGTTGTTCTTGAAGTCACATCGTTCCGAGGGTTTCGTCTTTCACCGCAACTCAATCATTCGTCTTCCGTTCGAGTTGATGCAATGGTTGATCGCAAACTACATGGACAGCTTACACGGATACGAGTTTGAGGTGGAACGATGTGACTGGCGTTTCAACGAGTGGTGTCGCGATACCAAATTGCGGATGGCTCACCAAAACGAGCTGTCTGTCTGGTGGGAGTGCAGTTCGGAGACTATTCGGTCAGACACACCCTGATCACCTGATCCTGCTACATGCATTACATTTACAATTTGTACGGTTCCTTACTGCTCGTATCAACAATCCGAGCTTGCGATGTTACACCATCATTCATTGTTTTTATTTGAAGGACAAGTCGAATTGTACATCCCTTACCTATTAGTTGTTGACACCTGAGTTACTACAATTGCGCTGACTGATTATCTCTCATCAGTGTGTAGGCCAACGTCGTGCTGTACTACGTCACGCTTTCTTTTACCGGTAGTGTTCATTTCCGTAGATTGCACTGTGACTTCTGCGAGGATAATCTTGAGAGAAAACCACATGTGAGGATCACATGGATCAACACGAACTTAAGTAAACACTAAATATCTGTCCTCGGTTGTTGCTTCAACAAGTGTTGTTATTCTTTACACTCGAAAAGTAGTAATCGCATAACCGAGAGTGCTGCAAATGGGATCGAATTTTCCTTTGAAAACCTGGCTTCGAGTTGAGGCTATTGAAGCGTTTCTACCTCGAGTCGTTCCCTTTGGTCATTACTTGCTGGGCATCACAACTACTGCACCGTTCATTCCCCAGTTGCTCGCTGGAATGTCCTCCTGAAACACAGCTACGCGCTCCGACGCCACATCAAGCTCTTGGACAAGTGTAGCCGTCAGCGTCTTGATCGTGTCAGGGTTGCGCTCAGAATTGATCTCTCCAATAGAGCGCACGTGAGCAAACACAACCGGCTAAAACCAGCGCGACAATTCATGTAGACATTGTTATTTAGCAAAGTTCATATGTCATCAAACAGAAGCGCACCTCGTTGCTTTGAAGGAAGCGCATCGGTAGGTCTAGCTCCAGTTGCACCAGCATAGTGGCCTCGGGTTTGTTTAGCGCGATCGAAATGGTCTTCGTGACAGCGCAGATCACAGCGTCAGTGTCGATGCTGTTCTTGGAGATGTTGGTCGAAATCGTCACTTGTGGCATGTTCAAGGACTGGAGCGTACTTTTTGTTTCTTGGGCAAATTCAATTGTGAGTGTTGGGTTGGAGCTGCGAGCTCGTATCGTACAATGCGTAAGCAATCTTGTCTCGGAGGTAGTTACGGTGAACTCCCTGAAGCAGTAATCGACTCTCATTCTTCTTCGATGAACTTCCCGATTACATGCATTTGGCCGAGTAGCACTTGGAATTGATCCTCTAATCAACCGGATCGTGATTACAGGACGGTGTAAACAATGTCCTCTCTTGTGTCCTTTTTCAAATATAAGACCGATACAGATACAGCCTGTATCATACAGGGTATCTATACCTCATGTGCTCGTCCATAACGATCAACTTCCGTATGAGACACCTTGCCACTGCTTCCTCTCGCGCGATTGAGAATGTTTATTTGAGTGTAAAGAATAACAACACTTGTTGAAGCAACAATCGAACGGAAGACTTCGTAATATCGTGACTGATGTCCACATTAGATAGAGCTATCATGCAAGGCTGTGTTCTGAACTGAGCTCGACTTTCAACTTTTCTTGACTAGTCGCTGTGAAGAATTGTTTTCCAAATGCTGTAAGTTTGAGTGCTCATCATAATTTGCCCCATTTGATTCTAACGAAGTCTTGTACATTTTAACTCTGTTTCTTTTCACTGAGTAATATCGAAGGTTGAGAAATCATATATGTAAAGCTTTTCTTACGATACCTCAGACATGGTTGTACTACGTGTGCTTTCAGTAATGAAGAGACTGCTTCAATTCACGCGAGATACTTAATCATAGCGAGGTGAACGAACATTGAGTTTAGAGTATTCTGCCAATCTGTTAAATTGGCAACAGGGGTTCTCAGTTCAGACAGCACCCTGAATCGAGGCTTCTTAATGTCTTGTAAGCCAGATGTCATGTAGCGCGTCTGGAGTAGCTGGTGAAACTGAGCCAGTAGAGTGAAGTCAATGTCTCTCTCTTGAGAATCATCGATGTCGAAAAGAAGCCGTTCGTGAAGAGTGATTAAGGAGCTACACGTGGGCGTGTATGAATTTAACTCGCATAAATCTTTTTTTCGAGGCATGCTAATGCTTCTTGCTCTAAGCTCTGTAGTGCTAAACGCTAAACAAAGGGACTCGCAGTTCTATTTGACGCTTGGTAGATAAAATTTGGAGCGATTCTATCGCCAGCTATCTTGCTGCTGCCACAACTGAGAATGGTAAGTTAGTAACTTTACCATTGATGTGTTATCAGTGGTAGCACGTTTGATATTAAGCAAAATCAAAACGAGAGCTGATGAGTTTCTTGTGCCTTGCTCGAATCACAGACTGACTTGAGCACATCTAACGTTTTATCCTGGTCCGACAACTTGTCGATACGATAACAGTACCTACTGTCATCATTGATGGCGATACCTAGGCTGATGGCAATAATGGTACTTATCCTTGACGAATTGAAGACGTGGATGCAGTACGAGAACTGATCGAAGCCTTGATACCCGAAGTTCCATTTGCAACTTTCACCAGTCAAGCAAACCCCTCCATCTATTGACATCTTGATCATGAATCATACTCTATTGGCTGCTGCGATCATACTCTTTGCAAACTCCGAAGCTGCTTTAGCTGCCACAGACACCACGCAGACTACATTTTTTAGCCCCACCTTCCCCGTGCGCGATCGTTCGGATGATGCCATCCTGAACAATGAAAACGCGATCAGGTTGTTGAGAACTACTAATGTCAAAGCTGAGGGCGACAGCAATGACGAAGAGAGAGAGATCACAGATCCAGTGATCCTCGAAAATCTTGCCAAGTTCGAAGACTGGGTAAGCCAAGGAAAGACAGCCGAAATCATTTACAAGGAACTTGGTCTCAAGCATTCGTGGAAGATAGCATACCAGACAAGCAGATGGCAGCAGTTCCTATTCGATGAGCCGGAGTACATATTGTTCCGGAAGTACGTTAAGTATTTGAAACTAATTGGCCGCTCGGAGGATTAATAATTCCAATAGAACTCAAGCTATGGTAGTTAGTTCTTCGCACAAATTGCTTACATCAGCGCCTCATTAATTACCGAAACCAGACAAGAGAAGCCAACATCCGCGTTAGACCTGCAGGGCTAGTAAAACTCCAAATTGGAGGAACATTTTATCCCTATAAGTATAATGACAAGCTTGAATATAAAGTGAGATAGCGCATATCACTTCCACAATTGGAGAAACATTTTGATGTTTTGTTGTTCTACTTGATCATGACTTTGCCCTTAGTCTATAAGTTGCGATGAGCTACATGCATTTTTGAACGGAAACACGATGAGAACATTGATGACAATAAGGACTGCATGTATTTCGACGTATTTTCGCCAGCAACCATTGACGTAGGAGTGAATTTTATCTGTGAAACAGACAAAATCGAAAACAGTTGAACACCAAGAGATTGTATTACCTTGCATCATCCACAATTTTGCCTTTTCCAAACCCAGCGGCAACTAAAACGATACTTGCTCTTTGTTCTAGATATCGACAAGAACCTTCTTCAGTAACCCTCTTTTCTGCAAAGTGATGCATGCCAAAACAATCCGGATATCGGTTTGGCTTGTACAAGTTATCCAGATCCACCTATCGATCTAGATGACTTCAACATCTACCGCGACTGGACCAAAGCTACAGTAGTGGCAGTGACACGATAACAGAATGATAACAGAAAAAACCACGTGACAGCCTCAATTTGAGAGGTATTCGTAAAGTGGAAGACGTGCTGCTAGCCGAACCATAGGTAAGCTGCCGAAAAGCAGCAGTGTACTTTCCTCGTGGCATCATCTTAGCCACCACTACTCGATATTGTCGGTACTGTGAAATGTTGACGGTAGAATGACGCATTGTTTGGCATATTTTCGTGTACTTTTCAATCCAGCTTTTGCGTAATTCGTAAAAAATTTGCACTGAAAGTGGGCAATAATAACCACTTTGAGCAATCCTCCAACCACGTGTGCATTCTTTCGTATGTCGATACCACAAGAATCGTCTTGACCGACATTGTCAGAGTGGTTTCGTTCATTGCTTCGTCCAATTGTCCTGGCGACCAAGAAGAGATTTACTACATAAATGTGAAATGATGCGTGGCTGGATACACTTTGTCGAATTGAACACACTTATGATATACTCGTTGAGCCACAGTAGCAACCAATGATTTCCAAAAAGACGGTATACGAATCACAGGTATCGAACTTTGCCGATATCTAAGCTCGTGGGTTACGAGCAAGGAAGTGGATATCTTGTAAAGGCGTGTAGTACATTAAAATATTGGAATGTCGTTCATACGATCACATGGTTCATGTAGCCACTATTACAAGCCGTGCTTGGACAGCTCTTGTATCGCCTGGTTGAAGAAAGCAGTCATTTGAGATTGCTTCAAACGCAATTGTGCCATACTAACGTTTACCATACAAGAGGAGTGATTCCAGCTGGATCTCTTGAATTCCATAGTTGTCAACAATACCAAATATTTATCCGGATCTACCTTTTTATCTAGGTGACCAACATCTACCATTTCACCTCAAATCAATGGTGGGTAGTTCAATACCCAAACAGCTAAGCAAACAAAATTGGTGGTAGCGTGGATACCACCGATAGCAGATCGATAAATTCAAGTGCTGTCACATTCCAATGGAGGGAATACGATTATTGCAAGTCCGGTGTCCTCTTCACTTTCGAATTACCTTCGACCTCACACTCTAAAACACCAACACCAATAATGAAGACACCAGTTTCAATTCTCGCCATGATTGCTCTGCTTGTTGTTACAGCACTCGGAGTACCAGGAACACACGCCGAGCAATCCATCGTGTCAAACAACATCAATAGTGCGAACGCTTTGTCGACTTCCCAGCCTTCTCACAATGAGAAAGCATCCTGGGCACCGATACGTGCTCTACGGGCGATGAACTCGCCTCAACAAGGTCTACTGGATGGTGGCAAGAAGAAGCACCACCACCATTCTCCCAAGGATGCCAGAACCAAGCAGACATCCCGCGCTCTTTTCGAAGAGGAAGTGGTTGCCTCTACTCACAGAGTTCTGGGTCATGCTCCACTGGTAACCCCTGCTTCCACTATCACAAGTACCTCGAAGCCCACTCCTGCACCAACAAAGCCACACACACCGAAGGCCACTCCAGCCCGTACGAAGCCACACACACCGAAAGTCACTCCTGCTGCGACCAAGCCGACGACTTACAAGCCAAAAGTGACAACTGTTCCGAGTCCAACTACGAAGAAGCCAACAAAGACAACCTCCATTTCGACTACCAACAAACCGAAGTTGACACCCGCTGCCACCAAATCAACCACGCCAAAGACAACACCGACGCCGACTGTATACAAGGGATTTGGCCCCGTCCAGCAAACAACTCGCAATTTGAGAGAGGATCGAGCCAACAAACAACAGCTATCCCCTCCTTGCGACCACAAGCACGGAGATAAACCCATTCAGAAGAACGGCAAAGAGCACAACTAACGCGACTGTCGACCATGAATGCTGAATCAGCGAGTGTCGACACATCGGAATGACGACGAGGACTTGATCAGTATAGCCTTTGATTTGATTCTTTCGCTCTTTTATCGCAGGAAAAACCACTTGAACTTTTTGATAATTTCAAACTCTCCTTCTTTTTTCAAACGTACGGTTCCATAACTCCCTTTCATTCATACTACTACTCTTCTAGGCCATGTAGACGTCTATAACTGATAGCCAATTTTGAATGTACTTGATTAAACACATTCGGTGGTTAACCTCGATTTCATAGCAGGAATTTCGGTACTGCCAAGTTACGCAGTAGCTATGGCACGTGACGCAGGTTGTCCCGTTGCGTGTGAAACTCACAGAAGCAATTTTGGTGGGGAAATATGGCGGTGCACTGGTGGGTACTTGAGTCGACATAACCTAAAAGGCCTTATGAAGTGTTTTTCGAGCTTTGACTAAGATGCTACAATAGAGGTCTAAGATTTTGCGACTAGGATAACCCTTTGTCAAAGGCTTTGACCTGAAGAGCAGACACGGGCATATCTGGCTCACGGAAAGACTGGATGCAAGCCATTGCCGAAATGGTACTAAGGGCGTGTAAAATTTAAAGGTGTCAGCAGAAAACCGAGGGAATTCCTGCACTTCAACGACGGAAAAAACACGCATCACTCAGCACTTTCAGTTCCATGTCATGGCTTCTTGAGTAACCAAGCTGTACCCTACTTTCACTAAAGAATATTGCAAGATGAAGAAGCGTCAGACGCTGTAATACTGGTCAAAATTTTCATACAGGAATGTATTTCAAATAATTGTGTATCACCTTTTGTACATTTGTAACGAGTAATGAGAGTGCCTTTGACATAGGAATTTCAGTATGTAGATTTTCACATTTTCTGGTGAACCGCGTAATCATCAAACTGAAACAATCATTTATTATCTACAAGGCTAGGTGAACTGAATGTTTTGTTTTCATTTCGTGTTTTGCTCATCGACCATACTTCTTTCTCCCATTTTACTCTACTACTGCAGTTCTTGTCATGTCATTTCGTACCTCCGTGCTACTGATCGTAGTCGCTCTACTTGCAAATTACATCAACGACTCGGCTGCCGAGCTGAAAACCTCAGAAAGCACCAAGTCCGAAGCCATTAATCGGTACCTCAGAGAAGCCGCGACACAGATCGAAACAGCGGATGACGCAGTGACGACCAGAAATGGAAATGAAATTTCAGCTGGTAAAAGTCGACTCGCTACGGTGGCAACGACTGTCGCAGACACCGAAGAGAGAGGCCCTCTTCCAGTACTTACCAAGGTGGAATCATCAGTCCAGAAGGCTAGTGTTCTAGCCAAGTTAAAATCAGCTTTCCCGAAAAGCATCGGTCTCACCAAGATGAAAACATTGTCCCAGTTCCAGAAACAGCCTGCTGCCTCGAAACTCACATCATTTCTCCAGAAGACACCTAGTCTATCCCAGACCAAGACGTTTATCAAGCAAAATCCTGATGTTACCAAGTTGAAGGTGGATACCTCCACTAAAGTGACTTCGAAGGGTGTCAAGCGTTTGCGGCCGCTCTTCTCTCGAGTTTTCGGTAACGCTCCCATTTTATGTTTTTTTCTGATTTACGCTTTAACCCCAGCGGTTATTCTAGCTGTAACCATAATCATTGCTAGGAAAATGTTGTGACCGCTGTATACTCAGCAATCATCACTTGCTGGCGGCCATAGGAAGTCGTTAGTCAGCACATAATGGCACCAATCAGGAGACAATCAGGTGAATGTGATATGTTGTTTTGTTGGACATAACGGTGGTGGTGGGATAGAATTCATGGTTGTTTGAGGGATACTCAAAGACGAATCTCGACGGCGGTTTGCCTTGGTCATATGTGACTGCGCACTAGACTTGATGCCTATAGTCGGGGTATCGATTTTGAATGTATCCAGTTACACCACTCAATATGACAAAGAACTTACCGGTTTCAGGCCTGATCAGCTTGGTAATGACGAATGGCTTGCACAGATGCTCAATGAAGCGTAGGTAATTGTGGTAGTGCCATGATTTGGCCTAATAAGCTGAGTTGTTTTTTCATTGGGATTTGTTGCTACAATTGGTGATATGAATGCGCTTCAGTTAGACGTTACTTATTACGATGATTCCGTTTGAGACTTCACCACTGTACCTAGACTTTGAGTTTTACTATATAAGATTGATATACCAACACGTTACCACCACTTGTGGCTATCTTGTTGGGTAGAAATGTCTTATGATTCACGGGGTCATTCATAACATGTTAATTAACCATCAAATTCAACAAACGATCATTAACCCTTT
>PCFV01000258.1:0-38747 GCA_002812785.1 Phytophthora litchii | reverse complement strand
ACACCATCACCCACGAAAGCAAACTGCCCTCGTCGCTGCACAGCTTCCTTGCGCAGTTAGACTATTAAGGTGCTATCGGTGCACACTATGTGCGCTTCCCTAAATTATATAGACAGCTTTTTCATTGATCGACGTGCTCTGTCAGCAAATATCACCATTCGAACCGTACCGGTAGTGTTTCCTCGAGTGGTTTGGAATTTTGCTAGGTACCCAACCTCAATATGCTCCGTCACCAGGATCAGTGAGTTATGCAGCGTACTCCTTACTCAAATCGACAATACACTTGACGTGAATATTACCGCCACATTAGCCACGATGACCCGTCTGATGGCGGAGTGCTCGAATTAAAGGTACTGACAATCCACCGTTAGAGGACACTCGAGTTATAAGTTACTGGACTTCTCTTTTGAACTCTATCGCTCGTAGTCGACTGCAAATGAAAGGGTTTCGTTTGTACTAGTGATGCAAATTCTTTGCTATTACTACTGTCGTGCGAGTTTTCTTGTACCTTCCAATCCTTGCAATAATTGCTTGTACTCAAGTAACGTGGCATTCCACTGGCGCGTTTGGGTGCGTGTGGTTTGTTTTTTTGAACGCTTAAGTACAAGCTTATGATTATACTTCCTAGCGTTCGAGTAAGGTTGGGTTTCCTTTGCTATCTTCTTCTACTAATCCTTCTGTCCTACGTAGTGAATAGCACCTAACGTAGACAGCACTAGTCCTACGTAGTTTATTGACCGTTGTCTACCTCCTTGTTGACTACTACTCACAGAATCCGTAAGTTTCCTGTATAATAAAACACTGGTACAGTGCTATCACCTGAGTTAATGCACCGCAAGAGCCCAATGTGTGTCTCACAGCACAGTCCATTTCTACGTAGTACGGTAGTATGAAACACAACTAGTCCTCATCCTGGTCCAGTATCATTGATACGTTGCACAAACGGAGTTTGGCACGACTGTCTTAAACCCAGCAAATATGACTGTGAGCTGTCCCATCATTTCGATGATCACTGGTGACAGTTTTAAGTGTTCAGTGGAGACGATGAGATCGTCTCCACCCAGGTGAGACCTGGATAGTTGCTCAGCGGGGCACGCACAGGCGCGAAGCGTGCTAGAGCTATTAAGCAGCTAAGTGTTCAGGTAGAGGAGCACTCGGAGAACGTCTCTACTTCCCAAGCTCAATCTTGGAGTCGCCTGGCAAACTTCGCTGACAGGAAGGTGCGATGCCACAACGGCAGGGCGAAACTGTATGGCCATATCGCCGTATCGAGCGTACCAAGTCGACAGTAGACAAGTAAGCGTCATACGTTGTGAAGTAGATGCTCAAACAAGTTGAACTTGTATCAATTGAATTCCAATCTGTTTCCATGATCGGGAAGGCGATATTGGCTGACTTCAGGCGGCCACAAGACGTGGCTCAACGCGCGGCTTGCCAACTTAGACTCCAATGCAATACCACGCACATGAAAATCAAGCAACACGCTGCGAATTCCGAGAAAAATACAAATTGGGACCGAGATTGTCAGTTGCGGTGCCAACCGACATTTTGTTTGTGCACTTGTGGTTTGAAACTTAATCAGCCTCCTTTCAATTCAAATACATCATAATAACTGATTGGAAAGGACTTTATCATCGTGCTAAACGTACTCAATACGTGACTTTATAATATGTACCCTTTTTAAACGAATAAATAGAAAAGCTCATTTTTTTTCGACTTCAACCCTATCCGCCCGTTACTTATCGTACATGTATCGGGCATACACTTGGCATCATTATGGTCGGTTGATACGTCGCTGCAAGGCAACACCGCTTTGCCATCGCTGTTGACCGCCCACAACGCAAAAGGCGTTCCGCGTGACCACAGACGATCATTGTTATGGCGAATCGGGCAATTATACTGCTGCTAGTTGCACCAGTCTCCGCCACGAAGATCGAGGCGGTAAATCTCTGCAAGGGCAGCATGGAGCTCCACATTGGCAGCCACGGCGACCCCATCATGATCGCACAGGGTGGTGCCCACAATTTGGAGCTCACGGACGGCAACAATGCAGCGTACAGATATGGAGTTTCGTACCAAGCCACACGTGCGTTTCAAATAGAGAGTTGCAGTCGGTTAGCACTGCTCTAACCTTGTTTTGCATCTTAGAGGCGGAATTTGCCAATGTGGATTCCAGTACATGGTATGACATTTCCATTATCCCGTCCGGCAACACTGGGGTAAGTGCAACAGGGCGAAAGAGTCACTTGTCTCAAGAAAATGCAACTAACACAAAGGTGCTTCAATTTACCAGCCAGGGTCATGTTCGAGTCTCGAGAACTGCAAAGCCGTGACAGGAGGCACAGGTTTCAATGTAGCCATGCAAATAGTCCCCAGTAGTGGAGGAGGAACCAGTTCCACAGATTCGTGCAGAGTTTTGAGATGTCTTGAAGATGGCTGCGACGACGCCTATCAATTTCCAGATCAGGATGCCAGGACTCACAGTTGCAGCGCAGAGGTCGAGTTCCAAGTGGTTTTCTGTGCAAATAACACGGCAACGGTGACATCAGACTCGGCAGCAGATTATTGGGTCGATGCAAGCAGTTCTACAGGTTCTGAGAGCAACTCAAGTTCCTATGGGAGAAACTCCAGTTACTCCGATCAATCTGACGTCAACGCAGAAGTTGAATCTCAATCGAAACCTACACCAGTACCAAGCAACACTGAAAAATCCACCACAAACACAGGATCGGGAGATTCATCAGGAACATCGACGGCAGTGTACGTGTCTGTCGGAGTAGCAGCGGGTGTCGTAGCAATTGTGGCAGCTGCATTCGTTTTCAAACGAAGACATGCAATTGCTTTTTGGTGGGAAACGAGGAATTACAAAGAGCATGAGTCTCGGAGCTCCGATGAACTTGGATTTGTTCGAGTTTCGGACGATGCAATGATGTAGAAGTTGCAAAGGTGAGACCTGGATAGTTGCTCAGCGGGGCGCGAAGCGTGCTAGAGCTATTAAGCAGCTATAAATGGGAACTGTCTGCGTCGTTTCATGTTCAGAATTCATTTCCTGACGAGAACAATGGGGAACGGTCAGTCTCGCGACGAGTTTGTAGATGTTCTACCGTCCGCGAAAGTTTCTGGTTCGATTTCTGAAGCTTGGACTGCAGGAACCAGTCCTTTGGGTGATAACCAACAAATTGTGCAAGACCCGGTTCCTCCGGTGAAAATCGAGAAGATCGTTCCACCTGGACACGCATTGCAACTGGAAAATACTTCACATCTCAGTCTTGAGGCAAGCGAAGTCGTTCGTGCTTTCAACAATGTTGAAAGAACGGAAGATCAGTTCATGATACCCGAAAGTGTGAGAAAATCGCGGACGTTAGATGCCTACGTCGATGTGTGTTCCGAGATTTTACCGAGTTTTCTGTATGTGAGCAACCTTCGGGTAGCACAGAATACTGCCAAATTGCGAGCACTAGGTATCACGCATGTGATTAATTGTTGCGGGGAACTGAAATTTTACGAAGACGGCGTTGAACAACCTGCAACAACTAGCGGTGAAGACTTTGACATCCTGAAGCTGTTGCTGCGAGATGATGCAAATGAAGATCTGACGCCGTTCCTACCTAAAGTAATCGAGTACATTACAATGTGTCGACAGCGGTCTCAGTCCCCGAGTAACAAAAAAGACAAAGTACTGGTGCACTGTCACCAAGGAGTTTCACGTTCATGTGCGTTTGCAATTGCCTACGTGATGATGGAACAACGACTTTCATATCATGAAGCTTCAGCTTTGGTGAAGCGTCAACGTGCAATCTCAAGTCCGAATGCTGCTTTCATTTGCCAGCTACTTGAATGGGAAAAAGACTTGCAAGCGATGAGATCGTGTGAGAAAGATGCTCCTGGTTTTGCTCTGGGTGGACTGCATCGCTTGACACGGCACTCTCTTTACGATCCGGAGTGTCTAGTGCTAAAGCGCTGTTATGAATCAAACGTGGGGTCTGCTCACCAACGGCAGAACATTGCAAATGTGCGAACACCGGATGACGAGCATAAGCTACTCTGGTCTCAAGGCACGTTCGTGTTTCAGAGCCCTACAACATTAACCGATGTGGTTGTGTGGCATGGCTCCAAATGTGAAATCCCTGAGGCAGTGTCAAAAGCAACAAAGCTTGTAGACCAGTTGCTTCATGTGCAGAAACTTGTACAGCCTCTTAAAGACGCGTCAAGGCACGTGAAAGTTATTGAAGTGCACGAAAGTTTCGAAGGACACACAGGAACAAATATTGACCACTTCGGGTATGCTGCTGAACTACAATGGAGGCAACAAGCGGTACCTAAACTACCACAATTGTTTTTACCAACGAATGGGAATCATAACAGTACGGTTAGCACAATTGGCAGCACTGATTCGGATCAGCCGGAAGCACAGACTGGAAATGACCTCTGTGTTCCTCAGTTGTTTATATTGGAAGCTATTGGCGAGGAAGGGGGTGAAGACTCGTGGGATCAAATAACAAATTATGATTCGGAGGACCTGACACCAGATAGTGCCTTCCTGCTTTGCTCAGAAAAAGCACAAGGGCGAGTCGAAGGTTACGTGTGGATTGGAATCAACTGCAATTTTACACCAGATAATGTTGTCAAGGCGGCACAAAAGCAGATACAGATCTTACCTTACAACAGCTCTTCACCACCACTGGTAATTGAGCATCAGAATCAGGAGAGTGACGTGTTTTGGGAAATCTTTGAAGCTGGCTATTAGATCGAATGAAATAAAGCACATTGCGGAATACCTTGTCACGTTTCTAGTTAACTCCCTGCATCACGTAGAATTTTTCTTCATTGTTGCTTTGGTTGCTGAGTTTGAATTTGCTTTGGCGCAGATGCGTCGGATGTCCGGTAGTAATGCGTTTGCAGCATCTGAGAATGTGATCACATCGTGGTCGAAGGGGTCTAAAGTCTCAAGGAGCGTTGTCACAGCGGTCTCCGCCTGTAGGAAGATATCACAGCAACGATCACCTCGTCAGTGTCGTCCTCGTGTCTTAAATAAAAATTGCGACTTTACCTTTGTCGGAGCTACTCGCCGAGCAAGCGTGACAAACCGAGGCTGCACTTAAAAAAATCTCTGTTAGTGTCCATAAAACAAATTATCTTAGTATTACGTACTCTGTTGATTACACCGACGCGTTCAGTGTCGAGTTCTTCAAAAACTCTGCGAAAGCCTTCTAGCAAATCCAGTCTGCCTTGTAGTTGATAGCCGTATAGAACTTGCTCAAAATCAACAAAAGGCAAAGAGAGACTCGGTTTCTCGTTTGATTGGGGTTTCTTTGTCTGTGGTTGCGTCGTCTGATACTTTTCTGCTTTCTGCCGTACCAAACGCATTAATTTTGCACTCTGTAGTAGGTCATACCCAATAGAAGCGAGCACAACGTTAGTCAAGAGCAATAAACACGAAATATTTTGGATACAACGTACATCTTGAGGCTCATAAAGATACGTGAGTATATTGTGCCACTCCTCTTCGTGAAGAAGGCCGTCGAGCCGACTTTGCACAAGTGCAGCGATAGATTTGCCTTGTTTCATCGGGTACCTCGCTGAAAAGAAGGCTCTCAACAATTCCACCAATGCAGACTGCAATTTTCTTTTGATTTCCAGGAAGCCTTCGTCCAGTCGGTTGCGAAGTAGCGCCACAAACACAGCAGCGTCATTCTCGTGTCGAGCAAAATGTTCGGCAGCTTTCCATACCGCACTTGCATATTCCACAATGAGCTTAGGGAGACCAAATCGAGTGTTCAAATATGTGTACATGTGCTGCTCCATGGTCTCGCGAGGCGCACCTGCAGTAGTAGCACGGACGTCGTATTTCGCCTTGGATGCGTACACACAGTTAATGAGATCTACGAGTTGCTTCAAGGATAAGTTTCGGACTGAGACGGTGGCCGGAGGTGCAGCGGGCTGCGTGGAAGGAAATGTTGGTATCTCCGGCGCTCGAATGTCCTCACTTCGTTCTGAAGCAGTTTTCACTAAGGCAGCATGTTCACTGTTGCTTCTCCGAATCCGTCGGGTTGTTTGTTTTGCGGTGGCGATGTTGTCGGTGGTGCTTGCACTTCGTACGACGACAGGTCTCGCAGTTCCATACGTCAAAATTTCTTTCCCACCACTATGTATGCGCTTCAGATCCAAATTTTCTTGCTCAACCAGTTCACGGCGGGCTGTTTCCTGCTGTAGTTGTAATTGTACGGATTCCAAGTCGCTTTCGAGACCTTCAGCCGCATCAAGAAGTAACTTAAGCTGGTGCTGGTTGTGTGCTGATGATTCTGGTGATTCTGCTTGAATTTGAATTTGAGTCTGTGCACTGCGTTGCTGAGCTTGCATGGCAGCTAAGATCTGTTTCTGCATTGCAAGCAGCATACCGAAGCCATTTCCCAGACCGGTATCTGCTTGGGCCACTTTCTGAGATCCAAACATTGCGCACACTTCCAGCAGACTCCATCGAGTTTGTAACATGGCCTCAGATAGCTCCGTCTTACCACCCTCGGGTTCTTGACGCTTCAACTGCTGCGCCAACAATTCCACGTGACGGTCTAACTGAGCGAATAGCTTGACTTTAGAAGAGCTGTTAGCTTTACCAAACGTATCGCATTCGTGAAAAGCTTTCACAACAGCTTTCAGCTGTTGAAGGAACGTTTCTGTGGACACGATACTGCTTGAGGTTCTCGCAGAATGTGAATTTTGTGCTGGCGGAGTAATTCCTGTAAAAGTGTCCGATACTTGTGAACCATTGACTTTTAGCAGCTTGCGCCAATCTGTCCGATCGTCCGAAATACTTGCTGGCAGCTCAGTTGGTCTCACGCTGTTCTTCACATTTCTTCGTGGGCCAGAACCACTAGGTTTTAAACTCTCCTCGCCAACCGCGGCATGGGGAATACGAGACACACTCTTTTTCTGTTGTGTAGAAGCCGTCAACTTGCTCAAGGAAGTCTTAGCTAAGGGTGAAGCGCAGAATTGCTGGAGTTCATGCAGCGTCGGACTTGCTGGATTGCCTTGACTACCCGATCTCGTTGATGGCAACGGGGTCCCATTCAAAATCCGTAGTCGCGGGAGCATCGACAGCAGCACCTGCTCTTCAGCAGGGCTTGAAAGGGACAAACTCAAACTCTTTAGACACGGACAATGCTGCAGTGTCTCTCCGAGAGTACGCAGAGCTCCATTTCGAAAACGAAAATTATTGTTTGAGAGATTCAACGCTACAAGTTTGGGTAGTCTGGCACCAAAGTCTTGTGGGAGTTCATGTAGGTCGTTGTCACGTAAATCCAAGTGTCGAAGCCTTGGGAAGTGTTTCTGCAGGAAGGTGAAGGCTGCTTCGGCATCTTCTTGTGAAAGGTGTCGGCCACGAAGACTCACTCGCTCTGCATTCGGGTCGGTGGAGTAGAGCTGTTGAAGCTCCTCGATCGCAGTCACAGCTGCTGAATTACCACTGCTAGTCGTGCTGCTGGTCTCTTCATTGTCAACGGAGACAACACACGATGCTAGACTCTCCATTTGTTGTAATGTGTAGTGCGTGGTCTCTTCCAAGTCGCTGGACATTCAATCTTGAGTGGCGATGGATAAGCCCAAGTTAGGCACCTCAGAAAACAACAATCGTCCGGATTTGGCCGATAACACCAACGCATGAAACGAAATACTGGATAGAGGACGATGTCCTCCATTGTCCTCAAATGAAAAGTCGCTACAGATCCATTTAAGACTCAGTTGTCGTGGTACCAACGAGAGATGGAAGTCGCAGGGAATGAACTCTTGGCTCTGAACGATCTCCTTACGGGAATCCAAGACGCACATGACGATTATGAAGAGGTGAGCTATCACGTTGGCATTGAGAGATGTTGTTGTTGTGGAAGTCACACCTGTTTCTCTACGTGGTGACAAACAGAACCAAGCACAGCAGATCACACCGTACACACTCAATGGAGCTGCTTCTAAACTACCAGAAGGTGGGTTTCGCCTTTGTCTGACGGTACAACGTGTAGTTCCAACTCTTTGACGTTGTGTTGCTCTTGTCCACTGCTCCAGTTACTCGTCCTATCGGCCAGATCCGTCAGGAGGATCCGAAAGCGATTTGGTCGATGGACGAAGTACCTAGCGACGACGAAGACGACGTGTTCGATACCCGTACACGCCCCAAGTACGAATATCCCCACTGTATCTAGAATTCACCGCTCCTCATGAATGTCCGCTTCAGGTTTGAGATCCTCTATAAGCAGAGCGTGATGACAGAGGACGTTTTCCTCGGACTCAGCGACAAAGACCCATCATCAGCTCACTGCGAAGCAATGGTAGTTCGTATGGAGTGTCCCGGTCACCGCCTCGAAGACATCGAACTCGACGTCAAGCGACAGAAACTGCTGCTATTGTCTTCCACATTGTACGTACAATGGTCTTATTCACGACAAGATACTAACGAAAACATGTATTTCAGGAAGCTCATGTTGCATCTCCCATACCCCGTCCGCCACCTCGAAGGTCAAGCCAAATGGGACCACAAGACCCAGACTCTCTCAGTCTCTGTGCCAATCATCCGAGACGAATGGTGATAGATATCTACTAACGACTGCAATAAGGGACAACAGTAGACTCCCATTCTCCTTGTCTACCCCACTGGCTTAATGACAAAAGGTGTTCTCCTCGAACACTACTAAACCTTTGTACTACAAATTGTAGTACACTCCTGGTAGTCGCACTCCGGCTACCGGTTCGAATGTTGACCAGTTCGGTATACCGGTTGAAAGGTTTATCATCGTTATGGCGCTGCTGTCGTCTCCTCGGCTGGAGGCCATCCGCCTCATCCGCGAGCAGCTCAGTTGTACACTATGGTAGGCAATACACTTGTGACGCACATGTCCATGGTCTAACGCTCTTCAACTGTAGTGGTCAAATATTCCAGGATCCCCAGTGTCTCGACTGCAAACACAACTTCTGTCGCCCGTGCATCCTTCTGCATCTCAAGCAGAACAATTCCCAATGTCCCATGTGTCAATTACCTACGAGACCTAGTGAAGTGACGCGGAACCAGTTCTTGGAGAGCATTTTGGCGGCCTGGAAGACCGTCGAGACGGAACTCGAAGCTCTGCATGGAGACCCGACGCTCCATGCCACGAAAATTACAGTGGAGGACACGGACAAGGCTCTACATCGAGCTGCTAGTGGGGCAGGGGCTTCTGCTGTGAGCGATGATAGCCAACAGGAGAGGCACAAGTCGAGAGGTAGAGTGGCCAACCACAAATGGCACATTGACACACAGGGGATTCGACAAGAACTTAAACTGGAACAACCCTATTTGCCGCAACATTATGGCTCTAGACAAGGAAGTACTGCTCATTGGAAGAAGACGAGCAGTAGTGACTTACCGAATGATTATGGAGGCAGTAGTGCTGACGCGAGTCAAAGTAATGGACACAGGAGAGAGCAGTCTGCGGTGTCGTTGGATGAAGCGTCTGCGGTGGATGAGGAGACACACGAACATGTTGAAGAGGTAAAGGACGCTGAACAGGGATTCGCGACTAATAGTTTAATGGCGACGCAAGAAGTGGAGAGTTATTTGGATCGAATCACGAAGCAACGAGAGGCGTTAAGTCACTGGGAAAGAAACAATCAGAGACTGAGCGATGGCAAGTCCTCGCTTATGGATTTAGAACGATCCCTACACAGCAGCAATGGGTTTAATGAATTGATTCAGGAGAGGAGGAGAGAGTCGCAACACCATGATGAAGACGGCGACTTGTTGACACAAATGACACAGATGACACAGATGCCGCCATCGACGAGTGCGCTCGAGTCGCCCGATCTTCTTGCGTCGTTTCGACGGCGGAATCACACAGGCTCCAATGAAAATGGCAGCGATCGACGGCCAAGAATGAAAGCAAAACGACGGGTTCTACTATCATCACCGCTACCATTACATCCTCCAGACCGAATACCGTCGCCGTCACGAAAGAGACTTCGCATGCCCACCCCTCAGAGCAATAATGATCAGAAGTATGGCCGCAGTACCACGTCAGCCATTGATTTATCCCAAGTTGCTTCGGACGATGAATGTGAGGTTCCCAATATTCAACCAGCTACCATGCTACCAGACGAAGAACACAAGTCATCTGAAGACGAGGAGGAGGAAGAGTATGAAATGAAACCGGCAGTGCCCCTACCTCCAACGCCTGAGACCAAGAATTCTTCACCAGATCGACACTGCGAACGGTTAAGAAAATTATTTTCGCGGAAGAAAGAGCGCGTTAGTGATGACTTTCGAAGTGCGATCACGGCGTTTCAGTCGGACGACAAACACAGTAGCGCCAGTCCCAAGTCCCAAGCAGCAAAAAAGCTGGTCTCCTCGGTATCCCACACTACATCTACTACGGCTGAAAAAGGACATAACACTTCAAGACCAAGCTCCGCTGGCAGTTCAACAAAACCTCCTGTCCACACTTCAAACAGCAGTGCAACGTGTTCAACCAGCAGTGAAATCGGTTCCGGTTTTGTATTTGTTAGTTCGGACCTAACACGTGAGGAGGTGAAGCGCGTCTTGGAGGCGACTCAGCGACTAGGTGGCAGGTTCGGACACGACTTCGATCTCAAGCGTGACCCTGTTACTAGCCACTTTTGTACGTCTGTGACGCATTTGATCACCAAGGCAGTACCGCCTATCGGTGCCATGGCTGGATCGGTGCCGGACGAGCTACGATGCAAGCGCACTGCCAAGTACATGCGCGCACTGGCTGAAGGCTGCTTCGTGATGGATTTCTCTTGGATCACAGCCAGTCTATCTACAGGCAGGTGGCTAACGGAAGAGCCGTTCGAGATGATCGGCGACATCTACAGCGATGCAGTGGGAAAACCACACGAAGGTCGTATCCGTCGCGTGCAGACTGGAAGACGCAACAGTATTTTCAGCATGTTCTGCTTCGTGCTGCTCGTGTCGGAGAACGAATTTGACTTTCAGTTCGCATCAGTGAAAGCTCTGGTGAACAACTTTGGGGGAACTGTAGTGTATGCCGAGAAATTCTCCAAGCTCAACCCCAAGCAGCGTTCACGTAGAACTCCAGTTGGTGTGGTGTCCAAGACCACGCTGCCCTCTGATGCCAAGGCCAAGTGGCAGAAATTCCATATCCCGATCGTGCGTATCACCTGGATCTTCGACAGCGTGAGTCATCTGGAAGTACTGCCCTTCGACGACTACTACCCTTACTAAGTGGGTGTAGGTTGTGAATCTGTATCGTATTCCTATCAAACTCGTTGAAACGTTTGTTTCTCTTCTCTTTTAAAACCTAGCCTGGTGTTACAGGATACACAGTTCTCAAGGCTTCAATCTCTTTACCGACTCGCTTTCCTCCCTTCAGACGACTTGTCTCCATCCACTGGCACTTGCATCTCAAAAATGTCCAAATGTCCCTCGTTCTTAACTGTATCAAATAAGAAGTTAGAAAAGCTACAAACTTTAAGAAGATAACAACGGTTACGAACCTGAAATGTTAATATTGCCGCCGTTTGCCACCTTAATGTGACGCTGAACACACTCGAGTAGCTCCTGTTGCAGCACCGCCAAGTCCACACCCGCCAGCACCTGACTGCCACGCTGGTGCGCCAGAATGATCTGCAGTCGCTCCTTCGCCACCGATTTGGACTTGGACGAGTGTGTCACCTGCTCCGCCTCCCCGAACAAAGACGCCAGCCACTTCTTGGCGCCGTGACGAGAACTCGCACCAACTCGAGCCGCCATTTCTGTCTGGATATTATGCTTTGACTGAGGGCTGTGGTTATTACATTTAACGGATATTTTTATCCAATCCTATTCATTTGAGAAGATCAGTTTTGACGAATCGAAGTCGTTTGCATTGACAAAAACGAGAATGACACGTTGTTCGATAAGCATTTTATTTGATGGCATGCTACTACGAATGAATAATGGTGGGATTGGTCAGATAACTATGAAGTCAACTGGATCCTTTAATTGTGAGCGCAGCTTTCCAAAACGGAGACCGCGCTCTCACCTGTAGTGTTCCTCATTCCAATCCCTGTATAATTTGACTGTGGAAGCTGCGAGTGCGATGGTATTCAGCTGAAAATTGAAAAGTTACGCTTGGTTCTCGTCACGTTCGGAGGAATGCGTTCCAGCCGTCGGACAGGGATAAGTTTGAGTCATCATGATACACACTCGCACTCGCTTGCTGAGACTGCAACCTTTCACTAGAATCCAGGCACACTCCAATGAGATAAATACACACAGCTACAGCTATTCGTTGAGTGATCAGCCAAGAGGGAGTGACCCCTCGGAAACAGTTCTCTTCATCCATAATGAGTCGAAGCGAGCTGGGTTAAATACTTGTCATCATTACACTCGCATACAATAGAAACTGGAGGGGAATGTTCATGCACAGAGCTGTTAATCAATGTGCTGTGAAGTACTCGACACGTAGTTTTCAGCCTGGGGCGGCGACATTCATGATTTTCGAATCATCACATTCCCTGAAGTAAAGACTCCCACACGCAGTAGATCGACGAGCCTGTGGTTCAGGCGACAAAAGTCCAAGTGCTTGACGGTTGATGGCTTGTTCATTGGTAGTGGAATGGATGGTGGAATCGACGTTGGACCGGTTACGATCGTAACCGCGGTTCAGTGCGACGTGATTGGTGCAGCGCGGTATTTACGTGTTTATGGATAAATGGGACGCATAGAAATGGAGTCCATAGATAGATTATGGCATAACGTTGAAGCGCTCTTTTGATATTCAGCACATCAGTGACGCACATATATTTCGGTTTGGCAGAAATACAAATGTGAACGTTCTCAGTGGGTTTAGAATCGACCCCCGATGATGTCTACATGAATTTGATGAACTGCACATGTTGAAGATCATTCTCCGTATTTTTAGTAGTTTCTTCGAGGACGAGATACTATCAGAGGAGCATCTGGAGCTTCTAGTCTTGTCGGCATGCACCAGAATACGCAGCAATGATGCTACGATCCACAGATGCATTTGCATTTGTAAACTTCCAGCTGAAGCAGCAAGGACTCCCACGTCATAGCACATTTTATTATGCAGCTATACGTGCTCGTCGCGATGATCTTGGGTGCGGCAGCTACGACGGTAAATGCCATTCCAGTCAACTTTTACAACCACTGCACCACTAGTATCAGTCTGTACAACAACACATATACCGAGAATATCGACCCAGGATGTAGTACTACCCGAGATCTCGAAGAGGGTTTCAGCGGCATGTTCCGCAATGGTTGGAACCCTCAGGCCACTCGTAAGTTTCTCCTAGTGCGTTTATGATAGGTAATGTGAAGCTAATGTTGATATCTTTGTGCAGTTGCTGAGTTTTCAGTTTCTTGGGGTTTTATTTGGTACGACATCAGCATTATTCCAACAGGCCCTCTAGGCGGAGTAAGTGAAGTTGTTTTCAATCATTTCAGCGACAAGATACTAATTATTGGTTACTACAGCCTGGAAACTGCTTGTCTTTCGACGACTGCAAAAAGGTCACTGGTGGTGTAGGTTTCAATACACCGATCCAGATAGCACCGTCAGGGTGCAAGACAATCACTTGCCCAGCAGACGGCTGTGAAGACGCCTACCAGTACCCAACTGATGACTGGAAGACAAATGCTTGTCCCGATACCACGCCCAAAGTCGACGTAACTTTCTGTCCGGGGGTCTCTGAAACTGTGTCGACGTCCGCACCAGCAAGCGCAAGCTGTCCTCGCCGCTGCAAGGCTTCTCTGCGCAGCTAGTCAACTTAGAGCCCAGGAACATTCAGATATGGTAGACAAAAGGTATTAACAAAGGTGAAGCGAAATGATGATGAATTGCAAAATCATGGGAAGGATTTATTTGGTCGAGGTATCTTTTCTGTGCATGTTCTGATTGTTTCCGGAAAACTGTTAGAACGGAATAACGAGAAATATCCGACATCAATTGGCGACTTCGGGCATCAGTTTCTGTCTGATTCTGTGATGTGAGGACGCGTTTTCAGGAAGAAATGGTGGGTATGAACATAGGGATGAGTTTTGAGCGCCATTCAGGCTGACATGACGATCCTGATAGAAGTCGAGGAGTTCCTTGTATCCTGCATGTTAGTTATTATACGAAATGCCATAGATTTGTCAATAAAAGTTATTCACTGCTGGGTCTTCTCAAACTTGTAGATAGGCCAAATGCGTGTGTCAAAAACGATCTCGAACAAATAATATTCCTCATGCTTCCGACGACAGTCCGCGCATACTTTGGGAATTAAAGAGTTGCTATGAAAGCAAAAGCGACATCAATAATAGCAGTGTGAAGAGAAGACTGTTGATCCATTTCTATTATCTATCAGCTTAGTTTCTCCAGATCAACCTGTGAACTGCTCGAATACGCGCTCCAGAGACAATTCGCTTACGCTGTATTGCGCAATGTGGAAGCGTTGTTTGTTCTCTTCCATAAGTGCAAATACATCAGCCAGTCCGAAGTTGTCAGTGCATGAAGTTTCATACACTCCACTGGTGTTGCTGCCACTTCCACGTGCAGTTTCGAGGTCTGCAGAAACCACAGGCTTGCCAGATCGGGTGGTGATCTCCTTAAAGAGTTGCGTCTCAATCCGGGCAAATGCTTCTTGCAGGAGCCACTCCTGCACGAATTCAACAATTGGGATGACAGGGTCTACGGTCACCACGACACCTGGGGTTGCAACTGCAGTATCGTCCGACTCAAAACGAGATCGAAGACTTGTTAGCCAAGTTTTGCCATTCTGTCGAGCGACCGCCGATGTGTCAGCGTCACTATTCTTGTGCATAAGGTCGTGACAGACCTCCCAGGCTTCGTCAAGCTCGCGCAACGGGAGGCTGCTTCGCTCCAAACCTTCTCGCCGAGCGGTAGTTGACGGCTTTGCTTTGATTGAACGACGGATATGTTCCGTGTAGAGCTGCACCTGCTCAGGATTCCAGATAGAGGTGCTGTCCAAACGAACGCTAATTGAGATGCCTCGTGAGACGCGCTGTTTCAAGTCGGGAATGCTTCCACACCAGACTACCTTTCCCTTGAACAGAACAACTGCGTTTGCACACACAGCTTCAGCCTCCTCCATGCTGTGGGTGGTAAACAAGCAGCTAGTACGATTGTGACTTTGTCGCTTTTCATAGAGAACACGCCACATAAGACGTCGGGCCACCACATCCACACCCGCTGAAGGCTCATCCAAAAGCAAAAGGGATGTGTGATCGCTCAGAAGCGACAACGCCAGCATAAGTCGTCGTTTGTTACCACCACTCAGGTGTGAAGCTGCAGTTTTCTCGACCGGGAACAAATCCAACCGTCTCATCAGCTCGTCAATCACAGCCCCTTCAGACATCAAAGCGTTGCTACGGCAACATCGAAGGCGGTAGAACAGCTCGAGGTGCTCGCGTACGGTCAAGTCGTTAAAGTAATGGTTGCCCTGTGGGCAATAGCCATATCTAGAACTGGCTTCTCGGGGCTGCACAGTCACATCGCACGAGTCGATCAACGCCTTGCCAGTGGTGGGAGAAGTTCCACCTGTCAGGATCTCAAACATCGTCGATTTGCCAGAACCATTGACGCCGAGCAGGGCCACACAATCGCGTTTCTCCACTGAAAAGCTGACATCGTTCAAGGCTACTACTTGACCGCTGTCATTTACCACAGCAGCAGATCCCTCATTATCTGCTTGTTCTTCTGATGCTTTCTTCTTTCTAGGGTTAAAAACCTTTGAAATTCTAATTGCGCGCACCATATCCGCGTTGGGGCTTTCTTCGTCAAAAGCGACAGCAGTTTGCTCAGCCTCTGTGTAGCCTTGCCCACGTCTACGCCAGCACGGCAAAAGTTGTTGCATCCAACGCAGTCTGCGTTGAATCTTGTATTCCATCACAGTGGGGTACATTTGATACTGATCCATGACCAACAACAACAACGTGTATAAAGCACCAGACATCAGAAGAGCAAACCAACTGCTTCCAGCGACCTCCCAATCCCACACAGAAGCCTTCGACATGTCCGCCAGCCCTTCCAGCATAGCAAATGGATTTCCAGAGTCGAGGTCTCCGCCGACCTCAATGCATTGATGCCGCATTGGTGCCCAAGACACTGTCACGATATTCAGAATCGCAGTGCCGAACGAGTATAACGGCAAAAACTGCAAAAAGTATGCGATAAAGTCTACCGTAGCACACAAACCAGGGACCATCGACAGCGCAAATACTATAGATGCCGCCATGATTTGGAACATCGAGGCGTACTGCATATATGACTGCGCTGACGAATGTGATCCGAAGACTAGCGAGCTTAAGTACTGCGCCGGGAGAATAGCCAAACCAAATATGACCATGGAGACAAACCAAGCAGCCAGAATCTCGCCAGTCAGCGCGCCAGAGAAAATCGCGAGTATGATACACATAGTGATGATTGCTGACGTGTAGGCCATGTAGTCAAACAGAAAATTCGATAGCCAATACAACAACGAAGCGTTAGCAGTCTCGAGATGCTGATACTGCACTCGCTTCAAACCGCTTTCCTTCTCCCTCACGACTGGCGCGACGTAAAAGGCCACGACCGAACTCATCGTCATCAACAGATAAAACGCCACCATGATCCGTCGCACAACGTTGACAGCTTCGTCAGGGTCCAATGTAACACCATCCTCATCGGTGGTTACTCCGGTGCCGATCTCAATTTCAATTGGGAAGATCCCTCTCTTCACCACCAAGTCACAGTTGTCGATTCCAGCAGCGTTCTCGTGCTTTGAACGGGCCTTGCAGTAAGCTTGCGACATCCACTGCAGCGTCACTGGTAAGGAGCGACGCACGGTTTCGTTGTAATAGAGCGAGTATGCCATCACTGGACCGGAGATAGAGTTGTCTGATGTCCAATTCACTTCAGACACAAAAATACCAGCGAAATATGTTGTAGCATTCTCACGTGCAATGGCATCCAGCATGTCTTGCTCGGTCGTCGCGCTCTTGTCAAACACAATCGGGTGCGAACTTTGCTCAAACTGAGCAACAAGGTCGGCGACTGAATCTGTCACCGCTGGCGCAGACGAGATAAAGAACGAAGTATCCTTCGCAGACGGCAATAAACTCGTCACAGTTTCAATAGATCCACTGGAGGAGAGCAAGTTTTGAAATGCTGCCATGAGGATCGCGAAAAAGCCAATCGGCCACACATACTGAGCAAAAACTGCCTTTTTGTCACGAGAAGACATCTTGACACGCTTGATAACAAGAGCACGAAGTTGGGAGATCGAGTGCTTCCACCCAGGGAGTTTCCTGTCGATGCCGGTAGCTCGCCAATCCATCTTTTCCTTAGATTTCTCAACTTTCCTTTTCGAATGAACTGGGCCAACATTTTCAGGTGCGTCAGCGTCCACATCATCTTTGGCGTGATAGTAAACGTCTTCACCCTCCGTCACTTTCACGAATACATCCTCTAAGTCAGTCGCAGCGATAGCGTAGCGTTTGGTTAGCCTGTTTTGCTTCATCGTGTCCAACTCTTTGAAGAGATCAGCAAAATGCCGCTCCTCCCCATTTTTCAGCTGTACACGCGTTTCCCACTTATTGTCACTCACGACAGTAGCATTCGGTACATACTTCCGAAGCGTAGTCATCAAAAGGTCAGTCCACGTTTCACGTCGTGACCCCAGACGACTGAGGCTTTCGTCTTGGTCAGCATCCTCGTGATGCACAACAGTTAATTTGTAGCCGACCCCAAATCGATTCCGAAGAAACAAACTCGATCCGCAGCATTTCAGTTTACCCTCAGCAACAATTCCGATATTTTCGCACAAAGCTTGCGCTTCCTGCATTGAGTGTGTGGTCAAGATTACAGCCCGGTGGGTCACTGCTCGCTTTAGTGCGTCCCATGTGTCCAATCGCGCTTTCAAGTCCATACCAGCAGTGGGTTCATCCAACAACAACACTCGAGATGAATCCAAGAGCGACAACACAAGTGATAGCTTGCGCTTCTGACCACCTGATAACATTTTCGATAGCGCGTCACACTTCTCGTCAAGTCCAAATTGTTGCAACTTACTGAGCCATGTCTCCTCTGCGACGGTTTTCACCCCCATGCTTCCTTTGAGTGCACATACCAGTGACAGATGCTCCCAGACAGTCAAGTCATCGTATAAAATGTTTTGCTGGAAGCAAACGCTCAAACTTTGCCTAACCGCTTGTGGATTGGTTGCCACGCTGATTGACCCACCAACGTAAGCATCTCCACTAGTGGGAGATAAAATCCCACTCAGAATTGACAAGGTTGTGCTCTTTCCGGCACCATTAGGACCCAGTAGTCCAAAAATCTCTCCCTTCCTTACACCAAATGATACATCCTTCAACGCTATTTTTCCATTGGGATACGTCTTTGACAATGATCTCACAAAAAGCGTAGGTCGGAACTGTTTGAGGTAGTCGGTTAGCGATTGCTCTCGAAGTGTGTCGTCCATCTGCTCATCGATGCTGTCTGGACCCATTTCAGTTAGTCGAGCAGACTCTTCATTCTCGTTATCTTCCGAGAAAGTATGTGCATCTATCTTTTGGGGGAACCAGTAGGATGGTTGAAATACAAAATACCATTTCTGCTGCACTCCATACGTGCGAGGAAACACGTTCTCTAAGTACCAGCCAAGAAGCAGGTACCCTGCGCATTGAGTAGCCATTATGCGGCAAGGCTCCGCGACGGTGTGGTAAGTAATTGGCCGATAAGACGCTGTCACCGCATCGAATTTTAGGATATCGTGCAACGAGGCCATGAACACCACTGGAGAGCTGATCCCATCAAGTACTGTCAGCAGTAACGCCAGTGACTCGGATGATGCTATCTCGTCTTGACCCACTAGTGACCGAATAAAAGATCCAGCACTTAAAATGAAATACATCAACGGTGCGCACGCCGCCGCTGTCTTGGTCTGGTTGAAAACTGGGGTGATAGCAAGGCCGAAAAGCAAAATACTCGAGACAAACATTATGAGGAGCAAGAAAAAATATCCGTTTCCCGCTGTCGTAGCAGCAAACATGCTACCACTGAGCAGCCACATTCCAATTAGACATACAGCTGCCGAGGCGAAAAAGTATAGCAAAAACCAACTGATCAAGAGTGACATCGCCGGTAGACCCATAATCATCAAATACTCCTTCAACTGCTTTTCCTTCTCAGCCACAACGTCACGAACCAGACGTACATATGGCCAGAGGAATAAGTATGCCATGTAAAATACAATGTTTCCCTCAAGCGGACCAGCGATGGTATTCGCGGGGCGGCTTGGTAGAGCCGAAACAGTCAAAGTCTCCAATTCGTCATTTGATGCCGCCTTACTGATGAGGCTTGACAGGAACCGCTGCATTTCAGACGAGAGGCCTCCTTTTGTCACAGCAATCCTACACGCTGGAACGCTTCGTCCGAGCGGAGAATTTGCAGGGAAGTCGCCCCATTGGAGTCCACCCATATCCAGCATTTTGTTCACGGTCAGGCAAATAATATCCGGAGGTAAAGAATTGATATTTACCGTTTCGTCATTGTTAAAGGTGGTCGTATTCTCACGAATAAGCATATTCAGCGTCATTTGGAACGGCAAAATATTCGGGAAATGCATGGTGCGGTTAAACAATAGCTCTTTCGAGAAAAACTTGGAAATTTGGTCTTCCGATTCTCCTTCGGATGGGTCAGTCTCACTTTTCTGGTAAAAAAGTGTTAACAATTCCAACGGATTTGAAACATCATCTTCACTCTCCACTTTCGTTCTTCTCACGTCCAAACCCGCGTAAATATGCAATCCACTTTTCCTAGGAAACTCCAGCATCACTTGATTCGCTTCTTCATTAGACATTGTATCATTAAACGGAATAACTTTGGTCTTATCCGCAAAACTAGAAATCCCCAACTCAGTTGCCGCAGGATATTGTCTGTATCACAATAATAATACACATTAGCCATCACCAATTATAATTGTCAAGCTGTTCACGTACCTCACGAGGTATAGCAACAGCAACTTATTGTCGTTTCGATTCAACATTGCTATACTCTGGTTGCTTTTCTCCAAGAGCAATGGCAACACAGCCATGAATAATGCCGCAGGTTCAGTTTTCACTTGGTGCCCTGACGATACCGAAATCTCTTCCTCTTGGACTGTGATCTCGCCATCCACTTGTGGCATTAAAACCCTCTCGCTCTGCAGCAAGTGCTCGTCATTTTCCATAACGTGGCGCATCCCAAAGGCCGCGAGGCCGCCACCACCAGGTGTCGTTAGCTGCGTATTGTACTCGCACATTTTCTGGATGAGCAGCATGAGCAGCCCCAGAGGAATGATGATGTCCGTCACGAGCGCTGGAAACAGCCAGCGCTTGCCCACGCGCCCGCGGTTGAAGCGACTCTCGCGCTGCTTCACGCGCCAGTTCTTCCATAGCAGCACACGTACGCTGCTCCACAGTCCAGCCATCTCTCCACTTGAGAGTCTCAAGTGGCAATGGCGCGTGCCAGGAATCTGAGCGGGATGGGAACAACTGACTCCGACGGCGAACTGACAAACACTCTCGATTGGCGAATTGAAGTGTGATACACTTTTAAATGTGGACCACCTTATAATGTGCACCACATAAACTAAACACTGTCGTCAGTTTATAAACCTGGAGAAGAGCATGGCGAAGGTTCCGGCGAGGCGTGCAGGCACTACGAGCCACGTATGGGGCTATGTGATTGTATTGATGGCGGCGCTGGTCTTCATCTCGTCCATGTAATACGTCGTGTGGTCTAAACTACCGTTTCTTCTCTCAATGAATGACACATATGTTGTTTATAAACTCCTCGCTGCACAGGTACGTCATGGTCTTTTCCAAGTTGCTACTGTTGTTCCCGGAAGATGTTCCTCCCACGGTCGAACAGGTGAACGAGACAGCAGTGAGCTTAGTCCAAGTAGCAGAAAACTCCAGTCTACTGAGTACTCTGGAGAGAGATGTGTACTACTGCTACCTGGTTCCCCTCACGATCCCCGTGACAATCTTGGTCTGCTACTCCAACTGGGTCAGTCTCAAGTTCTTCCGCCACAACTAACACGTCATAGTCTATAGTACCGTAGCAGACGAATTCAGTCAATCAGCCGACCTGAAGGTAGGGCTTTTATCTTCCGCCAAACTGTCGACTCCAAGTGGCCCCATCAACACGTAGTCAAACCTCCACACTGGAAATGTCGTATAAGTACTTGTCAGACAAAGACTAGCAAACAAAACTCAAATTGGGAGCGCAGGTATTGATAGTCGCTGTAATTAAAATTGCTGGTGTGAATACTGCTGCCATATTCCGAGTGTTCGTGCCCTACGAATTGGCAACATCGATTGGGCCGTTGATCTTGAAGTCTCCAATCTGGTTCTCCTTGCCCAAATCAGCGTAGTTACCTCGAGCACGCGCCACAATGTACTCCAAAAAGTTAAACGGACGATAGTTAGGTACCTCACCTTCCTTCACCACAATAGGTTCCACCTGCACGTCGAACGCTGGGAGATAAAAGAATGGAGCGGAGAATCGACTCGCTTTGTCAGTAGCTAGCACGCGATGCAACGGTGCCACGAATTTGTCGTTGGACCACACTTGTATAAGATCACCAGTGTTAATGGTGAATGTACCTTTGCGTGGTGGTACATTGACCCACGTGCCCGACTCTCGATGCAGAACTTGCAGTGAAGCCACTTTGTCATCTTGCAGCAGAATGGTAAGAGCTACTGAGTCCGTATGATGGTGGACACCCATGGCCTTCTCCGGTTCGGGAGCTATGGGGTAGTGGTTCAGTCTCATTACACTAGGATGGTCCCCTTGGAAGAACTTGTCAAAGAATATCGGATCTTCGCCCAATGCAACAGCAAACAACTTCATCAATCGTCGCGACATG
Source organism: Phytophthora litchii (assembly GCA_002812785.1). Taxonomy (NCBI): domain Eukaryota; phylum Oomycota; class Peronosporomycetes; order Peronosporales; family Peronosporaceae; genus Phytophthora; species Phytophthora litchii. The sequence goes on along the minus strand of PCFV01000258.1, from coordinate 16,847 downwards.
TACGCCATCGTCTCGTAGTACGTTTGCATCTCATGGCGGAAGCCAGGTAAAGTTTCCTCGTCCAGCCATTGATTTTTCACGTTCCTTAGTTGTCCAGACTTATCTTTTGTGGGAAAATCTTCATGAGCACCAGCAAAGTCGAAACACTCTTTCCAGTCCGTTTTGTTCTTGGTGAGTTCCTTCTCGACGTATCCATGGGCGTTCGTTTCCGTTCGGACGATGGTGCGTTTGGTCTCCATTGGGAGACGGAAGAACGAGCGCATATACTCTCGGAACTGCTCCATCTCGTGTTCCGGTAGTCCGTGGTTGGAAACGTAGAAGAAGCCCCACTCGCTGGCGGCAGCACGCACGTTCTCAAGGATCTCGCGGAGAGCATCGTCATGGGTGTTACGCAGGGCGGCATTCACCTCTGCATCGCTGGTGAGCGCCATGAGGGCTCCGATGTCGACAACAGGCACTGGGTGGACTTCCATCTTCTTTGAGAATGGCGACTATTGGCACAAAAGTAGCCACTGGTATGTCGCGTTGAAGCCAACACAAGTTGGTGAACAGTAGGTAGCTTTTTACAATGTAACACTTGATAATGCTTCTCTCACAGAGTACAGCCTCGCATACTTCCTTCCAGCGGTGGGTTTGAGGCGTTGGCTCCATCTTTGAGCCCATTGTGTCATACATCCATGAGCTTCTCGTGATGACACCGGACTACAAGTGAACACCCACCGTCTAATCGAAGAGCAGTGCAAATTTTCTTGAGGCGACAGGCTATCGCCCCAAGAAGGAACTGAGATCCAAGGCGATAGCTCGAGCTATCGCCACCTCGTCGTGTGTGTGATGTCGCTTCGATCATGGCGTAAAATTGTGAATTCGCTCATCGTTGATATGATAGATGCTGAATTGCCACAGTCAACTAGAGCGATCTACCCAAAGGCAGAAATACCATCACTTTGCCTAGTGAGAGGGAAGGAAGGTTTAGACACCAGTGAATGCAATTGCTACTGCACATGAGCACTCATTCAAAATGTCATTTCATTCCAAAGTTTTCGTGTCGATCGAACCTGAGCTAATATCGACACAGTAGCTATCGTTTCAGGTCGACACCGCTACCATCGATAGCATCGTTGCCAACAATTCGTTGGCCTCGAGAGATCAGCGCCTCAGATATAGTTACGTACCTGGTACACCCAAACTGCTCAATACCCCATTTTTCGGCTCTGGAAGGTAATCCCAAAATCTCGTATCTGCGGTGGTTAGCAGTGTCTACACTGGGCAAAGAAGCTCGTTTTTAGAGATTTGGGGCGTTTTTAATGCTTCAAATACACGAATGTCACTTTGATCGCCAATCTTCGACTTTGTCGGCGATAAACGAAAGTAATTTTCTGATGCGAACACGTACAGTCATTACATTACGACCTGTAGAAAACTAGTATCCTGTAGCTAGAGCATTAGACTACCGGTACACTACAATACTAGGAGGCCGATTATTGTTATGTCTATTTATTTGATCAAGGTTTATACAATAGCCTTACCCAACACTCGCTGTTCAGAAAACAAATTACCGTGAATGCAAAGCTACTACTCCATGTCAAAGCTGTTGCGGTGAGTCTACAATTGACATCACTGATGCTGTCGTGCTGCCGTCCCACTGCAGGTAGTGGGCCCACTTCGTCCAGCTGGCCCTGAGATAAAACAAGTCGCCAAGAGCAGCAAATACCGTTGTATCGTCTCTTGATGCTATTTTGATATGGGCAGCACGCCTATGATCTAAAAAGATGATCGCCAAGTATTTTGGCGAGTCAAGCCTACCTATCAATAGGAAGTCTCCGCTGGAAGCGCGTCTGGCATGGCACTCACACTTCTCAATTCGCTCATTCAAGCTCAGCTGTGAATACATCGACCGACCTGCAGCGCGTCGGCTAAAGTTGATCAAACCAACAACTTCACTAAATATCCAGGATGGTACGCGTGTTCCTAGCTCTTGGCGGCTCGTTAGTCGTGGCGGCGCAGATGGCAGTGACCATGGCCACCAGCATCTCTTTCGCGAACGACTGCGCCTACGATATCAACCTCTACGACAATAGTGCATCTGAGACCATCGTGGTGGGCGGCTCCACGTCTCGCGACTTGACTGACGGCTTCAGTGGCATGTTCCGCAATGGAACGAGCGCCGAAGCCACACTAGCCGAGTTCGCCATTAGCGGAGGCAAGGTCTGGTACGCTCTCAGTACCGTTCCTCCTGGAGCAGGAAACTGCACAAGTTACGCTGATTGTGCCGCAACCTCTGGCAAGACTGGCTACAACGTGGCCATGTCCATCACGCCCAACATCGGCAGCACTGTCGTGAATGCCGAGTGCACGGCTGTAACCTGCGAGAGCGCCGACTGCGAAGGCGCATACCTGTATCCGACAGACACCACCAAGCTGCGTGATTGCCCCGATACCGTCGAAATTGAAGTGGCCTTCTGCCCGAACGGGTCATCGAGCTCAACAACGTCGGCGACGACCACACTTAACACGGAAGCTCCAGTTGGCACTGAAGCCCCTGCTGCTACAGCCACAGAAGCCCCAATTTCCACGACGGAGACCCCAGCAACTACAATCGAGGCTCCGGTCGCTACGACTGCCACCCCTGTTTCCACAACTGTGACTCCAGTTTCAACGACTTCGACTCCAACTGCTACGGAGGACTCAGCCGGTGGTGCGACCACTACTGCCTCGTCGACTGGCACTTCGACAAGCACCAGCACCACGGCCAGCACAACCAGTACTTCCAGCACCTCAACCAGCACTACTACTACGCAGAGCGGCTCCACGGGAGATTTCTCGAGCGCTACAATCAGCTCAAGCTTTGAATACAGTGGCACGAACGCTGGTTCATCCACTGGCACTTACGGCAAGGTGACGGAGATGACTTCGTGCAGCACTGAGGATATTTCAGTGACCGACCCAGTCGGCCCATTGAGTGAGGAGGTGTCGATGGTCTTCCGTGGACCCATGAACATCTACAATATTGCCGTGTTCTCTGGGTCGTCCGGTAGCGACTGGACTAAGGTGTCGTCGTTTGACTCTAGTGCCGGCACCCAAGACAACATGGTGTTCATGAACAACTTGAACATCGACTACAACGGTGCTAACTCGAGCCCCCAGGGTTACTCGACTTCTGATGGTACTGCTACGGCCACCGAGTCGACCATCTTCGGCGGTTCTCTGGCAGATGCCTCGGACGCTTCGGTGACCGGCGGTGGCCCGTGCGTGTCTACCGGTTGCGAAGTCAACATCATGACGTCCACGAACTGCGCCGACGAAGATGGATGCATTGGCTACTACGATGACATGGGTTTCCATGGTTGGGATGGTGGTATGAAGATGTTCGTGACCAAGGTACAAATGCCGACAGGATCGACGGTCAACCTGCCCGCTATTTGGATGTTGAATGCCCAGGTTGTGCGTGCTAGTCAGTACGGATGCAACTGCCGTGGTTCCGGTGCTGTAGGCGGTTGCGGAGAGCTTGATGTCGCCGAGGTCATTGAAACGAACACGGACAAGGACAAGGTATCAACACACTACTACTTTTACGACGGCAGCGTGTCTCCAGGCGGCGACAATTACGCCGCTCGTCCTACAGACTCGACTGTGACGTACGTGGTCATCTATGACAACTCCGGCGAGGGTGTCGTGAAGATCATTGAAATTGGTGGTGACGATTTCGACTTCTCCGTGAACTCGGTCTCCGCCAGCACTGTGTCGACGTGGCTGTCAGCGTCAGTCGAGAACCTGCTGAGTTAAGTGGTTTAGCTCGGTCTTGCTTGCTTTGGATGTTGGAAGTGTGACAGAATCACAGAGACTGTCGTTTGAGTACGACTACTTCATGAGATCAGATATTGAGCTAATACGATAGCAGTGTTACTCCTAATATCGTCTTTTGGTTGTCCCTAGTTCAGTCTTCTTGATAGGTATCTTCCGATGTAATGATGTTCCAAACTCGCGATAAAGTATCCCACATTTTTGGCTTAGCTTGTGCAGTAGGAAAACGATCAATTGTCTACCATGCGACTTGGACCGAGGCTGTTAAGCTGCAGCGGTCAAACTGCTCATGGCTACATCAATCAGGAATCCTGATTAAGGATATTCTGCTGTAATAGTGGCAAGGAAAGCACTGCAGCGAATATGCATACCACATGGCAGACACTCGATCGATCAGCACTTCGTTAACGTTTTAATCAACGATGTCAGCGCCATGTGATACAGTGCAGGCAACCAAACGACAACATTATTGGCAATGTGCCGCTAAAGTCTATCCACTGCAAGCGCTTCCGTGTTGTGATGCGGTGCTAGAGCAAGGCAAGGAGCAAAGTGCGAGTAAAGCCGGGATATCCCATGTTGAAGCTGTTAGCAACACTACGGGGGATCTGCATTCCACCATGGGCTCTCGTCATACTTCATGACGCGAAAGATTTGGGCGGCGAAGTGCCAAAAGTCGAAGTTTCGCGCGTACTGACAATTTAGGTTCGTTTATCAGTGACCAGATACCAGGAGCTGTATTCGTTCTTAGTCACCGCACCATGTACTTTAGCCAAGCCGCTCTAGTCCAGTCGATACTAGGCACGACCAACAGCGCTGAAGCATGCGTGCTTGTGAGCCGATCATGCTGGCAAATCAGTCGCGCGTGACTCCCGTGATATCTCTTTCGCACAGCGAGGCTTCTCGGTGGCCACACAACCACGAGGACAAGCAAGCACATCGCTCCAAACGGATCACCACCCCAGTAGTCAGCGAAGCCACCTCGCGGGATGACTGCGACATACACTGCGCCTTGCGCACACGATTTAGAAAGCCCGATCAGTTGCGGGCGCCACAAATTCACCTCGTTACTACTATAGCTTGCTGGCAGTGAGCACTGGAATTTCATCGTAGCCCACACTCATATCCATTTTATAGTGTTGCATCTTGTTGCGTGTGACTCTAGCGTAAAGTATGGCGTCTGGTGCGACTGATGTGAACGGCACGAGTCCAGCTTCACAACGTGACGGCCATAGTGAAAGCAACATGTCGGGAGCCGGCACATACAAAACGCAAATGATCGAAGGCCAGTGTCGCCTGTCACCGCGTGCACAACGACAGGACGACATTTGGTCCACCCCCTCTATATAACGCTAGATGTTTTACATCAGTTTATATTATTGTAATACAAAAATCATCATTAAGTTTTTTATATCTGATAAACCTTTAAAATAGTATCTCTATCCTTTGATTAAAAACGACAGTATTAAAAGGCGCAGTCATTTCGAGACGATGTTGCACTGACATCTCCGTGCCCGCCAACTGGCGATGGCGTCTATGGTCTCGAGCGACTAGCGCCTGAGATAAGCGCTCGCCGTCATAAGAGCGATTTGCATGGCATCCGTCTGTGCTCCAAAGGTGCCATCAGGTCTGCAACTCAATGCAACATCAACACAACTCGATCTCATTCCGCAATTTGCCTCGTATCCGATCCGCCCACAATGGTCAAGGTCTTCCTCGCCTTGAGCGCCGCCCTCATGATGGCCGCCCCCGTGGCCGCCTCAGTGTCTGTGACCTTCGTCAACTCGTGCTCGTACTCCATTAGTCTCTACGACAACAGCAAAACTGAGACCATCGCCGCTGGAAGCTCCACGTCGCGTGACTTGGCCAGTGGCTACAACGGCATGTTCCGTGACGGCACAAGCGACGAAGCCACACTCGCCGAGTTCACTGTCTCGGGTGGCTACACCTGGTATGACATCAGTGTGATCCCGCCTGGAAGTGGAAGCTGCACGTCGTATGAAGCCTGCAAGGAGCTCACGGGCAAATCCGGCTACAATGTGGCCATGAGCATCGCACCAGACACGAGCTCGACCAAGTCGGTCCCCAGCTCTTGTGCTACACTCACTTGCGAGAGTGAGGAGTGCTCTGATGCGTACTTGTATCCGTCGGATGATACTAAGACACACAGCTGTCCGGACACGCTCCCGTTCACCGTGACGTTCTGTCCTGGGGGCTCTAGCTCCAGCACCACGACGTCGTCTTCGACGCAATCAACCACTCAGTCGACGACTTCGACGTCTGCTCCAGCCGCTACTACTGCAGCTCCGACTGCTACTACTGCGGCTCCGGAGGTTCAGAGCGACTACCAGTCAGGTACTGTGACCAGCACCACGACGGCACCCTCCACTAGCACCTCGACTTCCACTTCCACCTCCACGCAGACTCAGACGTCGACCTCAACTTCGACTACTTCTACGACGACGACAGGTACTGCTGCGTCGTTTTCGAGCGCTACGATCAGCTCCAGCTTCGTGTACAATGGCACTAATGCTGGTTCGGCTGCCGGAACTTACGGCAAGGTGACGGAGATGTCTTCATGCACGACTGAGGACGTGTCGGTGAGCGACCCCGTGGGTCCATTTAGTGAGGAGGTGTCCATGGTTTTCCGTGGTCCTCTCAACATTTACAACATTGCAGTGTTCAATGCCACTTCCGGTAGCGACTGGACTAAGGTTTCGTCCTACAGCCAGAATGGAACTCAGGAGAATATGGTGTTCATGAACAACTTGAACATCGACTACACCGGTGCTGACTCAAGCCCACAGGGATACTCGACTGACGATGGTTCTGGAACTGCTACGAGCTCCACTGTCTTCGGTGGATCCCTTGCTGATGCTTCAGATGCTTCTGTTACTGCCGGCGGTCCATGTGTGTCCACTGGCTGCGAGGTGAACATCATGACGGAAACGAACTGTGCTGATCAAGATGGATGCATTGGCTACTACGACGACATGGGCTTCCACGGTTGGGATGGCGGCATGAAGATGTTCGTGACCAAGGTGCAGATGCCGACCGGTAGCTCTGTGAATCGCCCAGCTATTTGGATGTTGAATGCCCAGGTTGTGCGTGCTAACCAGTACGGCTGCAACTGCCGTGGTGAGGGCTCCGAAGGTGGCTGTGGTGAGCTCGACATTGCTGAAGTCATTGAAACGAACACGGACAAGGACAAGGTGTCAACTCACTACTATTTCTTCGATGGTAGCGTGTCCCCGGGTGGTGACAACTACGCCGCGCGTCCAACAAATTCAGCTGTAACGTACGTCACCATCATCGACAACTCGAGCACGGGCACCATTAAGATCATTGAACTGGGCGGCGATGACTTTGATTTCGATGTGGACGCCGTGTCGGCCGACCAGGTGACGTCGTGGATCTCGGCTTCAGTTGAGAACCTGCTGAGCTAAACGGCCGAGCATCTGTAGCCGCGTAAGCTGAGCTGTGTGTGCAGTGTCGTGGCGTGGCCGTTCGCTAGTCGCAACTAATAGATGATGAGGCGGTCATACTGTTTCTCCTTCCTACAAACTTGATATCTAAACAACGATTTTGACTTTTCAATCACATCAATTTGTTATCAACACCATATCGTTGTTTTCAAACTCTACTTAAGCTTCCACTCACACGGCAAGGCGTTTTGGAGTGCACTTAGACGCCTTGGTAACAAATTCCAACGAATCGACGTCTTGATCAATGCTACCTTTTACGCCATTCTGCTGAGTGACACTGTCTTCTTCGTTGCTTGCATTCTCACTTCCTTGAGTGGGGCTGTCTCCCCCACTGTTGTCATTCCCACTACCTTGAGTGGGGTAATCTTCCCCACTGCTTTCGTTTCCACTTCCTTGAGTGGGGCCATCCGACGAAGATTGCAACGCACCCACGCCGAAATTGGCAGGCGATTCCGATAATGGAGCAGCCTTACCCGGCGTGTAGTCCGTAATCTCCTTGTATTGCTTCACAGTCTCCAACGCACGATCTCCATTAACAGAATCGAACTTACCACTCTTTTCAACAGTGTTGGCAGAACACGATCGACCCAGTGATGCACCGCAGTCGTCTGTCGTCGATATGCTCGATTTGTCCGCATCCGACTGCATAGGCTCCACCGTGTCCTTAAAGTAGTTGCCCTCTGCCAACACAAAGGCGTTTATCCCCGGCTCGAACGAGTGACCCGAATTGTCGGCCCAGTAGTTGTTAGCGATATGTGCCACGACATTTGCACTCTCACTCGAGGCACCAATGATCTTCGGTGAACGGCCCGATGTCGAGTGAATGTAATTGTTGAGAAAACCCACGCGCGTAGTGGTGCCGTCTAGAATGAAACCCCAGTAGTGACGACCGTCACACGAACTGGACCAGTCTGTGCGGCCATCGAAGTCCGAGTTACTGATGGTGAGACTCTCGACACCAGCAAAACCACTTGTGAACATTTGCCGTCCGATACGCGAGATCTTGACGTGATCCAGCCAAATGTTCTTCATTGCTCGGCTGTCCGTGCCCTGCAGATAAATGGCATCTCCACCCCACACGTACTGCGGGTTCAGTTCCGTGATGTGGATGTTTTGGATAATGATGTTGTCTCCATCTAGCCAGACACCTTTGCCCTTCAAAACGCCCTTCTGGCCGACACCAAGCAATGTCTTGTTATTCCCAACGACCAGTGCGTTCTTCGTAGCATTATCGTGGGTCACCTCCACTTTGACTTGCTGGTCGCAGCCACCTGTGTTAGTCAGGGTGGTGTCACCTGGAAAGAGGATCACATCTTGGCCCTTGAAGTGACTTTTCTTGGCGAGACAGTCGGTGTTGGATTTAGGGCGACATCCCGTTTCGGTAGTGGTTCCTTCGGTGCCAAGGAATTCGAATTCCTTGTCTAACACGACGACACGTGGCTGCTCGTCACTGAGAACACGGATGTAAGCCGTTGTGAACACGGTGTGTTCAACAGTTTGATGGGGGAGAGTGTAACGGGGTTACACCTTATTCGTGTGTGACACACTGTGGTTACCTCTGTAGAGGAGTGGGCCTGAGGGCCACTCGTTGGCTTGACACTAGCGTAGACTATCAGTGATAGTGAGGTGCAGGTATTCGCACCGTAAGCGGCAGAGCCGCAAGATAATACATTCAGTTTGCTTTTTATCTAGTCCTACGGACTGTGTTCGGGTTCTCGGATAGAACCCCCTTTTTGACTCGTTGAGTCGTACGTCTTCCTCTGACGCAAAGCTACGGCAGCCCCGCTGCAGAGCCCCTCCGATGGTGAAACCTCGGACGGTGGCCTGGACAGTCAATAGTGCCGTGACGACGGCGATCTGCATGCTTAAACAAGCTTTCATGATTATTTCCTGTCAAAGTAGCGTGTGTCCCCCGACTCGGAGCCCGAGATATGCTGCCTAGCGAATTTCCGAGGTAGTCAGTTGATGATGGTAGTAATCGATTATGCGTCTGAATTGATTGCAAACTCGCGAACAGAAAAGTAGGATTACTGACAATTTCGCTTACACATAGTTTTACTTTTTTGGTTAGATGTGACGCCCTACATAGTGCCATACTAGTGTGCCTCCGTAGGACCTACGGGCCCCACATAAGGATCGTGCTTTGAGGCTTCACCTTTCGTACTTCGTAGGAAAAATCCAAATTTTTTTGGAGTCCTAATGTGACACGATAAACTTGCACATGAAGACTGAAACAGAGATCGCACTCGCACACTATGTTTTAAGTAGTTTCGCAACATGACTCAAATGACTACTAGTAAACCCTTATAGACTCATAACTAGCAGAAGTTTGTCACTCTCGAAACAGCCAAGCCTAGCTCGAATACATGCTATACAGCTTTCCAACCAAAGTCAGCTCATGGCAAAACAATGAAACATCAATGACGACCTCGACGGATACAAGGAAGGAAGTGAAAGAAACCAAGTGGTAGTCGCTATAAAGGCATCCAAACTACGAATTGTCACTTGGTCTGCGTCCTGAAATCAAATCTAAAAAGGAAGATATGCTTGATGCAACTTGCGAGTTTTCCTCTTTTAGGGCGTGAGAACAAGAGATTTTTATGAATTCTGAAATTAGTGTCATGTAAAGAACAAGAAGCATGAAAATGACATGATATCCAGACGAGTACCAGTTCTTAGGAGCAGTGTGGTGTTGCAGTACACAAAAAAGCGTCAGATGTGGGTTTCTCCCACGCAACCACAACAATCGCCAAGTTAGGTAGGCGTGAGTTAGCATACGCTGAGTTGACCTCGAGCAGTTCAGCCCTTCCGGGACAGTTGGTGTCTCGCTCCCGTTAAGTACTAACCGACCAAGCCAGCCAATAGTATTATATCCCGTGCTCTCTACCAAAGTGTGGACAACGGCGGGTGAGCGCTTTTACGGGTCGCGGAGGTAAAAGAATACTCGTATCGGTACCCAGGCTGTACGGTAGACCGACCCGCCGAGCGCAACGGGGTTTGTTCTTTGCGCTTGGAAAGACATGTCCTCTCCGGACCAACCTAATATCTTTGGGCTACCAGTCAGATTCCAGGACACGGAATTTAAAACCCTTGGCAGTTGTAATGGCATGAAGACGCATCGCACATTTGGAATTAGACAGATATTGATACGATTTAGAAGAAGGGTCAACACCCCAACTATACTTTGGCATTCCATTCCATAGCATTCGCAAATGTAAATAGATTTGAATGAGAGTGAGACGTCTTCATCGTGGAATTAGGTATCGTGATCAACGTCAGGATAAACTCCATTAGTAGTGAGTAGGTATAAATTTGAGATTACGATGCATGAACCAGTAAAATTTCTACTGGCATTTGTACAGAGCTGTATCTTCCCTATCTTGAGAAGATTCACTGGAATTGTACCCTCCATTGTCTTCACTTTGGGATGCGGATAACTACTCGCACAACGTACATAACTAAAATCCACACCAATCCTAACCCAAGGTTTCGAAATTCGCTTACGCGGACTAATTGCAACGTCCCAACACTCGGAATAGCTTCAGCGGATATCGCCATAAGTCAGTCCATACGGTCGTACTAAGCTCCTAAGCGAGTCGACACATGCGTAACACGATTGATGGAAATATTTCCGCAAAAAACGCACATCTTGATCTGTCCAAGAGCTGCATCTTCTCCATTAACGAGACTCGATCCGATTTATGGACAGTTTCCAATGTCCTGTGATATTGCTCTAACGGATTGTTATTTGTGACTTATCCTGGTGGGATGGGGAATATTTGCCATTTCGAGAAACGAGATTCATCAACAACTTGAGTTCGTCTGTGGCGCTCTTGAGTCCATCAAGCTACCCTATTTGCCATTTCGAGAAACGAGATTCATCTACAACTTGGGTTCGTCTGTGGCGCTCTTGAGTCGATCAAGCTACCCTATTTTTTTGAAGTTGTAGAATGAAGAAATTGGCGGATTCACATACTGCCGGAATATGATTTTCTCGACAGTTTTTGCGCTTACCCAAAGAACAAAAATACAAGCGATAGAAATCTGAAAAGATCATCTTTTGCGTAACGTGAGGCAAATGTTGTTTTTCATTTATGTTCTGACTGACGTGCAACCAGCACATCAGAGTTGTTGTTGCTGGCAACTCAATATTGTTTGCGTTTAACTGGGCGTCGTCTGAATCTGACAGCACATATTGACGAGAAAAACCCCCGCATATCGCTCTTGATATATTAGGTTTAGTAAAGCCGAGATCTCTCAGTTTTATGTTGAGAAGAACAGTAATACACGATGGAAAAATATCTGCCGGGCTGGTCTGAGATGCCAAGTGCAAATACAGTATATCGAGTGTTTCCAGTATGTGAGTGCTGTCGATATGTAACGCAGTTGTACAGTGCGGGTCAGTATGTACGTTCAACTATACTTCTAATAGACCAGTAGCAGGTCAGACAAATTTGAATTAGATCTGAATCAGGTCCAATTCCAATACCCGGAACCATTAATTCATTATCGTCAATCATTCCACAAAGCCCAGCGGTACTTTGGAGTTTCTGTAGGATCAATTATCGTAATTAAAGAGCAAAATTCGATACCCCGTGCCCAGAATCATAACGATGTTTCTTACGCCCTCGTTTTGTATGTGTCTGTACTTGCTCTTGAGCTGGAGGGGGTCCGCAAAACAAATTGTCCTTTATCTCCTCATATATTAAAGAGAACAGAACGTACGGAAATATTGTGGCGTCTTCAGGTAGTTTTGCTTCAGTAAACGCTTTCATCTCGGCTGTTAATTGTGCCTGGTGAGGAGATGGTAGTGCAGACTCAAAACTTGTATGACCTCACTGGATATACACACAATCGTATCCAATCGCCTCGCATTCCACAATCTTATAGCGACACGAACACTTTGTTTCGCTGGCTATGCCCCTAGGTGAAACTCTTCTTGTGTAGATTATGCGTTTTGCGTGCTTTTGGGATGCAATGCCAAACTCGCCACGTGCTACGTAATCACCTGTCCGGTTACACCGCGATTCATTGATCGTTGTGGTCACATTCCAATGTAATGTATCAGTGAAGATCGACACATGAGTTGAAAACTCAGGAGGCGTTCGCTAAAGTAAACTACACCGGCGTGGATGTCGTCTCACCAGCTCAGTCGTTGAGCATTTGTCGTCCAGAGAATATGTGTTTGCTGGATGTTATCTATGAGGACTTGGAGCTGTAAATGTTTAGGCTGCCGTACCTGTGTATATATACCTACCATGCAACCACACAGACGCAAACCGGGATAGCTCATAGTTACGAATTAATGTTCATGTAGGAGTGAAGAACGATTTTTGCAAAATAAAAATACTAACTCCGACTGTTAGTATGGATGGCAGACTTTATTCTTGTGGATTTCCATTGATAATATTGCAATCCTCGAGCCACAAATGCTTTTGTGGTTTAATCAGTGCGTCATTGCCTCGCTATGACACTTGCTAATTCGGTGCAACCAAGAAAACTAGTCGTCCATTTTTTTACATTGCGTAGGAGATGCTCAGCAATCGTCTTCGTTGATTTATCTGCGATTTATGTTATCTTAAACACCACTAGATTGTAGTGAGATTGTTTGGGTGTTACCGTCCTTTGGTACGGTTTTGGCATCTATAATTGAATTTCTGTTGTCCAAGATTATACGGTATTACTGCCCTTCTATAATTGCGGTGCTCGTGCTCACATTATGGTGATGTAGTCCAAATCTGGAGTGCCCCTCATGGCCGTCAACGCCATGATAGTTTAAACTCCAAATGGATTCACTGCGTTAGCGTACGAAGTGTGTAGGTACGGTATTGTGCCGCCAACAACCTCGTACAAACCGAGAGAACCGATCCAACCGAAAGCTCCAGATTCCGAACGTCGTCCTTCTCAATCACTTCAACATACGCTTCTGTTGTAATTGTTCACATGGAGAAAGGCGGAAGCCACATTGTCGGCCACGCGTTCGACGACTGAGTGTGGACGGGCATCGAAAAACACGTGTAATCTCTTTGGTAATGCATCAAAGTGCACATAGACCGGTCGCAAGATCGTGCCGTGGTTCATGTGGTCATTGATGGGATCGACCTAGCGTCAGACAAATCGTAATAGGTCCGACCGTATGACACAGGATCGCCGCCGGGTTTGTTCACCACGCTAAACGGACGATTAAAGATATCTAGTCACAGTTTGATGATGCTTTTGTCAAAGACGAAACATCATCTGGCATCTTGCTCCTTACGAGTATTTTTTCACAGTACATTCACCCGCTTTTGTGCGAAATCCTGGTTCGAAGGTCGTTTAGTTTGAGGACCTACCAAGTGACGGATATGCACTTGCACATCTCCGCACTAATTCCACTCAGACGATTCAGCCGCAAATATCCGGTACAGACCTTATCGATGCACATACTATTATTTGAGCGGTAGTCACTAGACGTTTGGCACCGGACCAGCACGACAAGCTCCGCGAGCGATTGTTGAGTTGATCTGGTCTATCGAGACATGATCTTTTGAAAATGACGGTTGAGCAGGACCGCAGACTCGGGGGCGTATCACGCGATAGCGAGTGGGGGTTACGGCAAGTACGACAGAGAGCTGACGTGAAGGTGGTGTTCGTCATGTCCTCTGTCAGCAGCTACCGGGCGCGGGAATTGCGTCCCAGGAACTCGGTGGCGGCATCGGTGACTACAGGTCTGTACTGCATCCGTTACCCATATTGCTCCCTTGATTGTATGATATGGCTGTTTGCGTTATCACCGGAGCAGCTTCTTGATGGCTCCGACACGTAACTCGATATAGCACTCGTACTCGAATACATCAGTAATGAAAACTAGGACTACCAGTGAACGCCCGTCAGAAATTGGCTGCTTTATGTCATCTAGAAGCTGTATGACCGACGGTAGTTATATGTATGACGGTGGCTGTAAGACCGATAGTGCACACGCTCGTAGCAACTTCACTAGCAAAAACAACGCATTCAACTGCTTATGTAGGGCATCGCTCCGAACGAGTCTCATGCAGTCGTCCTCCCGGCGTTATTACCGCTGACGTAAATTGGCTTGGTCAGCAGGCCTTTTACTCAACACGAATCTGTGCAAGCGGGTCGTGATCTTTCACACAAGATTAAATCAGAGATCATTACCAAATTCAACGACTCCTTGGATACTGCCCAAGATATCATCATAGGAGGTGGATGTTACCCCGACGGGATGTAATTGCTAGCAAAATTGATATTGTTTGATTAGACTCTAAGACATCCAGTTCAGATATTTTTGCATTGGGTGCGGCCTCCAAATTATCGATAGTGAGTTGTGCACGGTATCCATCACGTAACTGTAATAAACCGCGCAACCCGGTAATTTTTGCTTCAGATCAAGCACCGTCATCATTAGCAGTGAAGGCATCACTGCGCAAAGGGACCGGGAGTATATTACCTCTGGTCTGAGCAGCATCCATCGATGGCAGAAAAGCTTCTAAATTGAAGCGACCGCGACGCAGCGTGATTCCATGACACGATGTACGCATTTGTTGTACCGGTGAAGATGGCTGTATAGAAACATGGCGCTCTGTCGACTCGCACGTATCTGCACCGCGGCAGTCGTCGGTTGTTGGAGGAAGCGGATCGGCCATGGGTGACGAGTCGGTGTCGACACTCTCACTTGGGTACGAAGCGCTGCGTAACGGATCATGCTGCGATCCGTGGTGGGCACATGGTGGGACCACGACAGCGCGTACACAACGCTAGAGCATTGTTGATTTTGTGATCGTCTCGCTTTCCCTCTCGATCCGAGTCGTCGTGTCGTTGAGATGATACGCGAGCAGCCATGAGGATCGATGCGACTTCTACTATGCTTGCCACTCCACGTTTCTTCCGGTTTCTTCCTAGTGACTGAGGCATTGGACGCTGACACCTTCTTTGTTGCGCACTTGCTGACGCGGAGAGGTGGTGTTTCTATCGTCTGACGGGAAGAAGTGGATGTCCATGAATTGTCTACACCGGTCACGTCGACCACTTCCCGGTGTTCGAAGAGATTACGCAGACTAGAACAACCCAGACAAAGGATCTTGGCTTGGTCGTTAACGTTAGGGTTTACATTTCTGTAAATAGAGAGAAATTTCTCTTTGCATGGTGATGTTTCTTGTTGTCGGTAACTTGAATGGCGATGAGTGGAGTAGCTGTGCTCCAGTGGTTTGACTGTTTTGTATGGGAAGCACCATTTCGGATGCGAGCCTTGCAGGCTCTGTGTTATTCGGTGTCTACGATGGTGGGGTTGGTTGAGGGAAAACGAGTTCCTCGCTGGTCAAGTATATTCAGGGGTTATCGATTCTACCTTATTCGTCGATTTGGTAGCACGGGTAAGTCAATATACGTTCCTGTCCCCGAACGTTGAACACCAGGTGTCGTTTTTAAGAGAAGCCTCCCTTGTTGAGTTTTGCGAAATCGAAGCATGGTTTACTATATACACCTCTGATTCTAACCCACGCCCTATTCCCCCAAGTTAATCGCAATTGCTTTTCCCACAACCTGTAGCGTCACACAGGTACTTTAATGCATACAGCTGGTGAGAGAGTTTCACTCGGAAACCATACAGAACATGCTCAGCAAATGCTGATTCTGGGGTAACTGGTGATCACTGGTGGTCACTTGCACTGCGTCATACGAGGCCTGTGTAGATTGTGTGTTTGTGGACTAAACTAAGGCAAACGAATATCACCGGATGTGATGTCGCGTGCTTCGATGGAACACTGACGCACTCGGATGTAGAGGTGGTGGTAGTCCACGGAGGTTTTGTTGCCGAAGGCTTTCCTCACAGTCACAGCAACTCAAATACATCGATCGCCTTTGGTGATCACTTTTTCAATTTCCTCCTGCACTCGCAAAGCTCCTCGTTCTCCACTCTACTTGCAGTCCTCGACTACGCTAGTCTACTAAAGTGCACAAGAGACTAGACCCCATTACTCTCAGCTGGTGTACCAAATTCATATTTTATTCGCAATCGTAGAACAAAGTTCCTCGAAAACACTTAAGGAGCAGCCCCGCCAAGAACCAACACTCGTTTACCTCAACGTGTAGCATTGCATAAGCGAAGCGCCAACACAGAGCGCAGGAGATGCGCATATAATATTAGATGCAAGCTAATCATCATCACCTCCGAAAGCACTACTGAAACAAGTACAGAGGAAAGATGGTGTAGATCAGTGGTGTAACGGGGTTACATATGGGTGGCCAAAGTGCCCTTATGAAGTGGACAACTTCAGATATTCACTTATTAGATAGTTTGCATCGTCACACCACTGACACGTCGGCCAGGTGGCTGAGAGCCACCCAATTAGTTGTGACCAGTTTTATATAGAAAAAGTATAGTAAATTACTGTTTTGTATTACAGGCCAGGTTAGATAATTTAAAAGTAACTATAAATATATTCAGTCTTAAATCTACCCTGTTCTAGCAAATAAGTCCCTTAGTACGCCCGGAAAATCCGAGACGCAACTGTACCCACACCTGCATGTCGTCATGAAACGGACCACGCTGCTACGACAGAAACT
>PCFV01000257.1:0-39129 GCA_002812785.1 Phytophthora litchii | reverse complement strand
TTTACTACGCCCTAATTACCATCACAACTGTAGACTTTGGTGATTTCTCTCCGACATCAAGCAGCGCAAAGATCTATGCCATTTTCTACCTGCCATTGGCAGTGGTGATAGTGGCGCATGGCTTTTGGTTCGATATTCAATGAACTTAGTGATGAAGACTACGATTAGCAAGAAGGAATGGATGCTGATGGCAAGGTTTCGCAGATGGAGAACCTGTGCTATGCTCGTGAAGCTAAACAAAGCCAACCAGGATGATATTGACGGTATTATTGCTCAGTTCCACAAACTCGATCGAAATGGAAACGACGAACTAGATCATGATGATCTGAAGCGTCTGGATCACGGGCTGCAGCGCCAAAACGTGGAATACGATCATTGACTGGGGCTAGTCTAGGTTGCAGAGTGAAGCATACAAAATGACCGATCAGCGTCCTGGTAAAGTCCATATTATTGCTACTCTTGTCAAGAAAATGCCGGACAATTTACAATTCAAATGACTTCACTCAAGCAGATCAACTTAATTATCTACGCCACGACAACTGGAGACTTGACTTCGACGTACGCAGGTGGCTTGGCACTGCTGCGCGAGTGGAATAACTCCTCAATGTCCTCGAGCAAGAGACCCTTGGTCTCCGGACAGAAGAAATATACAAACAGACCACAGCACACGCTGAGTCCTGCAAACATGAAGAAGACACCATTGATGTTCAGGTATGGGAAGAGTTTGACAACCTCCGTCATGAGGGCACCTCCGACCCAGTTGGCAGCTGTCGACAAAGACACTGCCGTCGCTCGTACATTCATGGGGAAAATCTCCGAGCAGTAGATCCAGGGCACCGCACCCCATGACACAGCGTAACTGAAGACGAAGAATGCCGTGCCAATGCAGATGAACCAACCACCGACCTGGGGACAACCAGCATTGTCGACATTACCATCGCAGATTGCAGTGAACAAGATGGCTGCGAAGAGGTGACCAAGGAGCATGCCAGCGGCACCAATTAACGCCATTTGACGACGACCAAACTTGTCCAACATGAACAAACCGGGCAGAGTACTCAAGCAATTGACACCACTAAGAAGAAGAGAGGCATAGATACCGGCGCCCGTGATGTCCTTGAAGATAAGCGATCCGTAAGTCATGATCGGGTTGATACCAGTGGCTTGTTGACCAAGCTGGAACACCATGGCGATGATGACACGCTTGCGGATCGATGGCTCCCACAGTTCCTTCAGTCCCAGTCCTTCAGATTCTTCTTGGGCAATCTGGTCTCCGATAGCGGTCAGTTCATGCTGCACGTTGTCCGTCTGACGAAGACGCTTCAGCACCGCCTCGGCTTTCTCTTTACCCTTCTGTTGATATGTCCATCGAGGACTCTCGGGAACGCAGAAGATGCCGCACATGACGATAACTGGAGGAATCATCGACACCGCGTTACTGATCCGCCAACCGGCACTGTCGTCCTCCACGAGGATATTGATAAGGTTAGCAAGCCACTGACCAAAAGTGACGGGGAGTACCATCAAACCCGACAGGCGAGCACGAAGTTCCTTCGGTGCCATCACAACGGGAGCGAAAATGACGAATTACCAACGCCGAAGCCCTGCACAATACGTGCGAGGTACATGAGCGTGTGGTCTTGTGCAGGATTCAGACACACCCAGGTCGTTCCGATGCAGAACAAGACGCCGGCGGAGAAAATGGTAGCACGGCGACCGAACTTGTCAGCGACGTAGCCACCGATCAGGGCCCCAACCAGACAACCGAGGTTGTAGACCATCCGAGGTTGTAGACCATGTTATACCAAACTGTAAACGTCGTCCACTCTCCCGGCAAGTCCGAAGAAGATCGAGTGCATTCTTCATAAGTGAAGTTGTGCCAGCCGACACAGTAGTCGTTCAGGAACGAGTCCATGATAAGGACACCTGACGTGACACCTTGGTCATAGCCGAAGAAGAAGCCACCGAGCGACGCGAATGCACACACAATAATGGCGTAGCGGGTGCTACCGGTGGTCGGGGTGTCCGCATCATGAAAACTGTGGACGTTTATACTGGGCGCCATGGGACTGGAATTGGTTACGTGGCGGTGAATCGCGAAAGATGTCAACCGAGCAGGTTAGAAGAGGAGATCTTGCTTGTCCGGTGCAAATTCAGGAATGAACGTACAGGAGTGAAGGAATCAAGGCTGCGTTTCTCGATCAAGCTTGATCGTCGGCTTGAACCTTCAAAGCCAGGTCTGTGCGGCGCATAGTCTCGACTCCGGCTTGCACGTGATCCTGCAGTGGGCTCTTCCACGCCTGTCAAGCGTGCCAGGGCCTGTCTTTGAGTAGCCATCTGCGAGCAGAACCTGCAATCCCGCATTCTAACAGGCCATGCTCAGCGCAACTTCAGAAACAAAGCCTACTTGTCTAGCACGATGTAGCGGAATGACTGCTGGCTCGGCTGCGGATACCTGTGTAGCGCGCTACCCCGCAAAAAAACATGCCGTGCACGAGCAGGGCACCGTTCATCTAACGTGGGTGCGCTGTTGACGAGTACAAACCTGGAGCTGTCTACGGAAGACTACGAGGGCCCGGAGTGCAATGCCAGTGCCGGTAAGAAACGTGATCTGAGCAAGCCTCAAACAGCGCTGGCTTGGTTGGCTGGGTCGATGGTTGTTGTCTTTTTCTGGATCACGCACAAATGCAGCTTGGACGTGTTCAGGCATCAGACAACGTGTTCAGCGATCCGCTACGTTGGCTATTAACTTTAGTCTGCGAGGATCATCGGAATCTGAAGTCAAGTCAATCGAGATGCGCAGCAGGAGCAGTCGACGGTCATTTGGTGCGACGAACAGAACGGACTATCGTAGGCCAGGCAGTGGACTCCACGAGACAATCTCTGCGTTGAATAAAGGATGAGATTGGAGCGCTGCGTTGATCTCACTCACACACAGGCTTTATTATTCTACGACAGGCTAGCAGCCTGGGGCTACCATGACGAAAAAATCACAGGACGTTCGGCGACATCATCAGAAAGGCATTGCCATATGGACTCAGTCGACGAGCCGAACGTAGACTGCACCAGTCCTTGTCGATGACTTCTGCTTGAACTTCATCCGCGAGGACTTATGTTGGGGTCTGCAAAATAGCATTGAGACTAACCTTGCATGGGTCGCGCACATCTCCGATGGGTTGTCCATCACCTTCAGTTCAAAGTTCGCGACAATCGTGCGCCATGTGCTTCAGTACTGAAGCACATGGCGACGACTAGCGTTATGGTTCAGCAGATCATCGCTACAGAATTTAGCGAGGGGCAGCAACTACTGCCTGCCGTACAGTGTTAGTATTAACGTGCTACTATTGGACTGCCTAACTACAACTACGACAGCGAAGGCTCAGAAGGACGGATTTTCAATGTCCACTATACAGGGCCACTAAGACTACAGTAGTGGCAAGTGCGGATGTCACACTTCTCCTAGAAGACGAGCCGTGTTGAGCTTCCTCTAAACCATCGCGACAGCGCTCTTACGCTCCACGGGAGTCTTAACCTCGACGAATGACGGAGACGTTGTCGTACTGTAACATCCTCCAACAAAATGCCCTTGGTCTCCGGGCAGAAG
Organism: Phytophthora litchii; assembly: GCA_002812785.1. NCBI lineage: Eukaryota > Oomycota > Peronosporomycetes > Peronosporales > Peronosporaceae > Phytophthora > Phytophthora litchii. The sequence goes on along the minus strand of PCFV01000257.1, from coordinate 35,525 downwards.
AAATAGATGAACAGGCCGCAGCACACACCGAGTCCCGCAAACATGAAAAATACGCCGTTGAAATTCAGATACGGGAACAGCTTCACGACTTCCGTCATGACGGCGCCGCCCACCCAGTTCGCAGCCGTCGACATGGACACAGCGGAAGCACGCACATTAAGTGGGAAAATCTCCGAGCAGTAAATCCAAGGCAGGGAACCTCACGACACCGAATAACTGAAGACGAAGAAAGCTGTACCGATGCAAATAAGCCACCCGCCAACCGTAGGGCATCCGGCATTATCGACATTGCCATCACAAACTGCCGAGAATAAGATCGCTGCGAAAAGATGACCGATGACCATACCCACGGCACCGATCAGAGCCATGTATCGACGTCCGTACATGTCCAACCAAATCAAACCAGGACCCGAGCTCAAGAAATTGACACCACTGAGCAGCAATGAAGCGTAGACACCCGCACCGGTGATATCCTTGAAAATCATGGAGCCGTACGTCATAATGGGGTTAATCCCCGTAGCTTGCTGTCCCAGTTGGATTACCATTGCAATGATGACACGCCGGCGGATCGACGGCTTCCATAGTCCACGCAAACCCTTGTTGTCAGTCTCTTCTTCAGTGATCTGGACGCCAATAACATCCAATTCGTCACGCACATTGTCAGTTCGACGAAGGCGCTTGAGCACGCCAAGTGCCATTTCTCGACCTTCGTGTTGGTATATCCAACGAGGGCTCTCCGGAACACAGAAGATTCCGCACATGGCGATAATTGGAGGAATCATCGAGACAGCGTTACTGATCCGCCAGCCTTGGGCCGTGTTCTCAACGAGGATGTTGATGAGGTTTGCGAGCCACTGGCCAAAGGTGACTGGGATAGTCATTAGTCCCGCTAGACGACCACGTAGTTCCTTCGGAGCCATTTCCGAGCCGAACAACGGGAGCGAAAATGACGAATTACCAACACCAAAACCCTGTACAATACGAGCAAAGTAAATCACTGTGCGTTCTTGAGCAGGCGTGATGCAAAGCCAACATGTACCGATGCAAAACAAGACGCCGGCGGAGAAAATGGTAGCACGGCGACCGAACTTGTCAGCGACGTAGCCACCGATCAGGGCTCCAACCAGACAGCCGAGGTTGTAGACCATGTTATACCAAACTGTAAACGTCGTCCACTCTCCCGGCAAGTCCGAAGAAGATCGAGTGCATTCTTCATAAGTGAAGTTGTGCCAGCCGACACAGTAGTCGTTCAGGAACGAGTCCATGATAAGGACACCTGACGTGACACCTTGGTCATAGCCGAAGAAGAAGCCACCGAGCGATGCGAACATACAGACATGATAGCGTAAGTCTGACTACCTTCCGTTAGAGCATCGTGGGAGCTATTAGCGCTTGCTGTCGATTCGAGTGCAGTCATGAGGAGTTGTTGAAGTGCGGAGGTAAGTCAAGATGGCAATCAAGACTAATTTAGTTGCCTTGTTGTAGTAGTGCTTCTCGTCTAGCGAGTAAAATGAATAATGAACAGCTTGGTAGTTCCGTTTGCCAGGCAACTTCGAGATCACCTGAAGACAAGGGTCGGGAATCGAGCATGCCCGCGACACCTAGTCACTAGGCAGGTGGGATTTACTGTGTTCACATGCGAAGTGACGGGCCTCTATGACAGCACGTTCGTCAGTTTGGATCCAAGAGGCGATCACTTGTCACGTGGTCCTGCGTTTTAGTTTGAGGTGCGAGATGAGCGACATCGTTATAACACCCTTTTAGTCCGAAAACCAAGCTGTGATATTCACACGAAGTAGTGTTTTCACGCTGGCTTTGGTTTCATTCATCCACAGGTAGTTCTTGTGAATCATGACGCGCTCGACTTCTTAGACAATCTTCGTGGTCGTTGCAGAAACGTGTTGAGTGCGTGAAGCAGCAACCACTACCTTGTATTTATGAAAAGATAGCATCGTCAAGACAGCGCTAAATATTGCTTGTACCTGAGACTACATTCGTTAAACGCTTCTACAGCAGCAAACCACCGAGCTTTTGACTTGTAAAATATGCATTCCTCACTGAGGTTCGCCGTCGTCTACTAGTCATGCATATCAAAAGCGCAAAATGTCGCAGCCCGTAGATGTCGTGGGTGGGTGTTGCAATCAAGCGAAACACAGCTTATGAGATTCATAGTGTATGAATGAATTCTAGCATTCTAACATTCTACATGCAGCATTCGTGGCGTTGGCCCTGGTTTGATTTCCATTTCTACAATAACTGCTATACCTTATAGTTGCCGCTCATGTTGAAGCTTGGGATGCCTTAATTTACCTTCTCTTGCTACTGGGAAGAAATTCATATGTACTGATCGATTCCGCAGCTGCAGACTGCTAAGTAGTTGTCCCATTCGGGCTTATCATGGACCGCCTTCCTTCTAGAACGCGCGAAAAAATAAAAACGCGATGTCCGGTTTGGATGACAGATGAGCCTGCACTAACTCCATCAACGAGGGAATTTCGCTGCGCGTGTGGATTAGCTTTTAACGCGGGTAATGTGGTCTTACAAAGGAGGTCGAGAGATAAATGAATTTATGAGCTCGAACGCATTGTTCGTGCTCTACCAAACGAAAAATCTTGGATGTTGTATCCTAACGTTTACTGCCAATGGTAAACTAGAATTCGCTTAATTTTGCTCGACATCACCCCAGCCACCGCTGTTGCTGGTCACCGAAGTTGAAGCTGGCGTCGAAGCAGGAGTTGATGACTTTGGGGTTACTGTGGACGTTGGTGCTGATGTCGAGCTAGTCACTCCTGGCTTCGGAGTGGAAGTCACTGGAAGTACTGGTGTTGGCTTTGCCGTGCTTGTTTTCGTAGTGGATGTCGCAGTTGTGGTATGTATCGGGCTTGGAGTACAAGGTTTCGTAGGTGCTGGTGTCGAGTTTGCAATGCTAGACTTTGGAGTAGAAGTCACCGTCGGGGTTGGTATCGGGTTTGCCGTATGTGGAGAGGAAGTCACTGTTGCCGCTGGTGTCGGGACTGGAGTACTTGGTTTAGTACTTGGATTAGGAGTGGAAGTCACAGTTGCGGTTGGTGTTGGGTTTGCAGTGCTAGGCTTTGAAGTAGATGGCGCAGTGGGACTCAAAGTTGCTGAACTTGAGGTACTTGGAGTAGCCGACGATGTCATGGTTGATGCCGGTGTTGGAGCGGGAATGGATGTGTTCGATAGTGACGATGTACTTGTCGGGCATGGCGTTGTAGGCTTCGGGGTGGATATTGGACTTGTAGCAGGTGGTAAAATAGGCACCGTGGATCCAACCACTGCAGCCTTCAGTTTCCCCACGATAGTGTCGTTGTCGACAGTACCCGACGACCTGGTCACAGCTGACGTTGGTACAGGACTCGAGTGCTTACCACTCGTTGTCACCGTGGTTGACGTCGAGGTAGAGTTTGCTGTAGTGGTTGTTGAACTCGTCGTTGTGTTCGAGGAACTACTTGACGTAGTTGTGGTAAACGGAGTAGATGACTTTGTTGCAGGTGATGAAGATGATGTGGCTTTCGCAGATTTTGTCGAAGTCACCACGGAGTCGGACGTCAGTGCTGTCGTGCTTTTGGATGTTATTGTTGACGTTGTCTTTGAGATAATTGTACTGGTTGGTGACGGTGACGGCGTCAATTTTGATGCAATAGTTGTAGTAGTTGTACTGTTTGAAGTCGTCATGTTTGACGTCACCGTGGTTGAGGTGTTCGAAGCTGTCGTTGTCAAGGTCGTCTTATTCGTCCCGTTTGTTGAGTGCGTGCACGGCATAGTATGATTGTTTCCAGCAGTAGAGTTCTTGGGTTTATGAGCGGCACATGGCGTCTGCGCGTACAACGGCTGACTGCGTTGACCCACGTCTTCTGATGCTACTAGGTTCTTGATCGTGATGTTCTTCGCAGCCAAGTCTGTCAGAACTGTGCGTACATCGATCGCCGAGTTCATACATCCACCGCAGTGGTGGATCGCAACCACCAAATTGTCACTAGAAGCGATTAGTGGTGATCCAGACGACCCTCCTTGTGTGTCTGCGTCGTGTCCGACTTGATCGGTTCCACAGGCGCCATATTGCCCAACACTGCGAATTGTCGTGTTGTCCCCATCATCAACAGTACTCACAATGCGTTTGGCATAGCCGTCCGGGTGTTGTGGAATATAGATCGACTCGTTCAGTTCTGGACCAGATTCACGAAGCTGAAGATACCCGTACGGAGAGAGATCGACGCAGTCCGGTAGCTGTATCACCGAGTAGTCAATATCTTCACTATCAGCAATTAATGTCGACGTTGTCGCCACAATTTTCCCAGCACAACCGAGTTGCGTCTCACATTGGTCACTGCATGAAGAACTCTCGGCCCCAAACTCAATGTCTGTTGTAAGTGCCCAGTCTGGTTGTTCAAAACAGTGGTGGTTCGTGAATAAATGTCCCTCACTGCCTCCGAGCCAACCTGTACACAGATAAGTGCCGTTGATAAGCAGACGAGCGACAGCTTGCGCTTTCGTGTAAGCTTGAGGGAGTTCTTCCGACAAATTGGTGCCTGGTGCGTAGCATTTGGCAGGTAGCGATTGGTCTCCGTCACCACAGACCGATTCTTCTTTCATCGTCGGGTATCCACGAGAGAACCCGGTGATGCGATAACCTTGACCGACAGAAGCTGTTCCGACGGACTTGTACGTGACGGTGACGGAATTCCCCGGGATGAAGCTGGCGATAAAAGTTCCGCTTTGGTCGCGGCCTCGACTTGTATAAGTGTGTGAGACTGTAATGTCGGCATCAGGAGAACTGATGAGAACGGAATCTCCATCCGGGAGATTGAAATCAGCGAAATGAACGGCGATATACGACGCGAACTCGTACGAAATGAGGTCTTCACGAGAAGTTCCAGCTGTGACGTCAACGTTGAGAGGTTCTATCGTACCGACAATGGCAATACCGTTGTCAGTGTAGTCGAGTCCCGACGCAGCATGAAGGACCACAACCAGACTGAAAAGAGAGAGAAGCTTGAACGTTGTCATGGCAGATACAATTTAAATTGTAAAGTGATGAAGAAGCACAACAACTTCATTTTCACTCCACTGGTGCGATTCGAGGTGGTAAACCAAATCATTGACTGGATTGCAGTGCTTCGAATACCCCCCCGACACTAGAATTCCATTCGTTTGGCGTTGATTGAACTCAATTGACATTGATCGGACGGTCGTTAGTGTCGAGTACGTTTCGAAGCGACGTTCTATTTCCCCCTAGTGATCGCAGGATCTACGATGCAGACCAATGGCACCGGCTACGAGCCTCGTTCCATGCAATGCACGACATCCGTACATCGTCCAGACTTGCGGTGGGGTCGATTGGCCTTTGCACAATTGAGGGATGAGGAATTTCTGGCGAAACAATTGAGACGGATCGAAATCACGCAAGGAGCTCGTCGAGCGGGTAGACCAATTGAGACTACGATAACATCGGACATAACTATCCGACAACGGTTGCTAGCAGCTCAGACGAAAGCTGCTCGAGGAACTTCCGAGGATGAAGAGTTTGAGTCAAAAGAGACGATGGATTCTATGTTAAAGCAAACAGATAGTGATGAAGAAGAGAGGAACGAAAGGGAACTCACGAATGCCCTGTGTGTGTTTGGAGACTTACAACAGCCAGAACTGGCAGCAGTGATGGTGACCAAGCTGAAGGAGGCACTGCGAAGACTCTGCACGTTTCCAAATCCAATTTACCAGTTGATCGCATTACGACGACAATTGATAAAAAGCATGCACGAGGCAGTTGCGACTCAACATCGACAGAGGAAAACAGCATTTCAATTGAATTTATCCATTGCTAGGTGCATGGAAACCGGTCTGTCAGATGCTTCTCAGTCGCAACCTGATGCGATTGGACTCCTTTCGGGGTCGGCGACACTTAAACCAAAGGAAAAAGTGACTAGAGAAGCAGCATTGGGCATACAAGTACTCATTTGTCTACTTAACGATCTTCATGATCCTGTGGTTGCTACGCTCACCCAACGACGTGAATTTCTAGAAGATCTGCTGCCATTGCTGCGTAACATGGGTTTTCTAGCACTATCTCCAAGACGGGGACTTGGTGGTCATTCATCAGGGCTTAGCCCTTCAGCAAGTCGTGGACCATCACGCTGTCTAGGATCGTCAGGATCTTCACCCAGCTCAACAGAGATCACGGAATTCACTGAGAAGATCCAGCGCTTCTTACTCGATATGTGCCCTCGGTCAATCTCCATTCCATCTTCGTCGCCAAAGCTGCCATTGATTTCGTCAGGAAATGGCGAATTGGATGTGCTTGACCGTACCAATGCAGTAAATGGCTTAATTCATCTTGCTGCAGCGACCGGCTCAGTGCGGGACTTTTTGGTGGTACTTCGAGTGCTTCTTGGTGCTAACGACTATGTATTGGACTCAGGGATGAATGATCCAAGGACTTCACTTTCATCTCGATCACTGCTCACATCATCAGTTCCATTGCTGAAAACTGTGCACGCTGAAGAACTGCTCCCCTCACCAGTAAATACTGGACGCGATGACGATGAAATGGTGCAAGTAAGGCTGAGTGTTAATCGTTCTGACCCGAGTAAGCCAAGGAAAGAAAGCCCGCTGAGCAAGCGAGAGACTGAAGTTCTTGGAGAGAGTGCAATTCAAGACACTAATAAGAGGAAAACTCTGGTTAAAGGACTCAAGACGATTACCACAAATGCAAGTACAGCGACAGTGAACCTCGCGATGTCACACTCGAGTTCTCCCCACCATAGATTGCTGTACAGCAGTCCAGGCAACAATCTCGTTGCCAAACAAAGAATAAAAGACGAGCTAGAGGACACAATCTTTATGGGAAATGCTACTCTGTCACTGGATATGTCGAAGATGAAGGATACTCTGACTCGAGACACTACCAGCACGTCTAATCGAAGCGAAACACCGATCGTCACTGCGAGGTGCCTAAAGGTAAAAGCTCTCAATATTCAGTCCGTCCTAGTTGAACTCGATCGTACCAAGCCTTCAATACCAACACGGGTTTCTCGAAGTAGACCAACGAATTCGATTCATGTTTTGCATACGGACACTCGCAGTAATGACTCAAGCGAATTGACAGGGGACGATGACGATGGAAATCAGGAAGTATGGAGTTGTGGACAGAATTCTTACGGAGAGCTCGGACATGGAGATACGGCATCACGCAAATCCTTTGAAAAGATTCAGTCGCTCCAACAGAAAGATATTGTTCAGATTGGCGCTGGAAATGAACACACCATTGCGTTGACAGCCGATGGAAAAGCTCTTACTTGTGGATATAATGACAACGGGCAGTGCGGTCAAGGGGGAACAGCTCGAGTAAGTCACTTAAGCGAAATTCCAAAGATGGGGGAGAACAATATTTCGCAAGTTCATGCGTACAACGGATGTGAACACACAATTCTAGTTACGACGGATGGTCGGGCAGCAACTTGTGGCTACAACTATCGTGGCCAACTCGGTCATGGAAATACTGCTAGTGAGAGCGTGCCAAAAATTGTTCGAAGTCTGGAAAGCAAAATCGTACGGCTAGTTTCTTGCAGTTATTACCACACGGTCATGGCCTGTGAAGAAGGTGGGGGTGGGAAACAGTTCCTGTACACGTTTGGGCGAAATGACTATGGGCAGCTTGGTCATAATGATTCAATCGATCGTAAGGTTCCTCAACATGTAGAAGCATTAAATGATCAGCAGATAGTATCTGTTGCATGCGGACAGTATCACACGATGGTCGCGACAGCTACTGGCAGGGCGTTCGCGTTTGGCAAAAATGACTACGGACAGTTAGGCATTGATTCTGTGGACAATCAATTGGTTCCTGTACAAGTAAGAGGCGGATTGGAGAAGCAGGAGTGCTTGGAAATTCGTTGTGGATATTATCACACAATCGTTCTTTGCAGTGGAGCACACTTGTTTGCGTTTGGTCGTAACGACTACGGCCAACTTGGTCTGGGTCGTGCTAATGCGAGTTCAGCTGCTAATATTCAGCTTCAGCAGCAACGGTTTTCGTACGCAAGGTTGATTGAGGAGTTGGAAGGCAACGACATCGTTCGTTTTGCATGCGGATGCTACCACACTGTCGCTGCATCGGATAATGGGGTGATATACGTCTTTGGTCGAAACAATCATGGACAACTGGGAACTGGTGATACGAACGAACGTATATACCCATTTCCTATAGATGATTTTGTGGGCAAGCGAGTAGCACTGATAGCAGCAGGGTTTTATCATACTGTGGTTCTCACAGGTGGTAAAGATGATGAGAAGAACGATCAAGATTCCGCAGGGAATGAAAAAGGAGAGACTTCTACTCAATCTACCCCAAATGAAATCACATATGCTACGATCCTTTCAGCTCCGGTAGTGCAGGAACTACTTGATTCCAACAAGCGACCGGAGCTTGATGGTTCAGCGCTTGTCAGAACTTTGAATTCTAGTGGTGACGCTGATTGTGTTGCCGAAGTTCCGGCGATTGACCCTGTTGACGATGATTTTCGCGATGAAGATTGTCACCTTAGAAGAAACACAAGCTCTGGGACTCTGAGACAACAAACCGATTCTGCTGATGCCCTCTTTGTCGCTGTTGTCATTTTGGCTCAATTAGATAGACTTTGCAAACCGTTCATTCCAAAGCCAGAAACGTATCCTGCGCTACTGCACCCTTCACTGGGTATCATTGAATCACTCACAGCCAATGCCGCATTCACGTCGGCTACTTCGTTCGATGCAAGCTGCGTATTCGACGGGAGTTTTGAATCGATTGGAATTCATAACTGTAGCTCAACTTTCGAAAGCCTCGCTGTCCTGTTGAAACATCTTAGTACAAAAAAGATCGAGACAAATACTCAGCTTTCATCGTGCTTAGCGCCTCAGCCAGGATCTACTTCTACCCCGAGACGACCAACCCAACCGAATTCGGCTTGTCAACTTCAGATGTATATGCTACTTGCATGCATTCGAATCCTCCAAGCAAATCTATCGCAATTGTTGCGATCCGGTATGGCAAAGGCAATTATTCTGCTATCCCCAGAAACAAATGTGCGAAAGGTATCTACAAGTGACATCAAAACCTGGGCAGAACTTGGTAACACACGAATGGCAATTGTGCAAGTTCGGGAGGTGTTGTTGTCGCTAGTCGATATTAAACATCGACGAAATATTTGTTACATTCTCGATAATGCACCGAACGAAGGAGAAAACGTATCAAGGATTGCTGGTGAAGCCACTGCTACGCTCATGCAAGGTTTTGAATTATTTTTTCCATGCCAATGTCTTCAACGTCAATTCTGCATGCATATCATGCATGAACTCCCCAACGACAGTCCGGAGCATTATTGTGGAGTGCTTTGCCGCCGTGATCTATGGTTGATTGACACGTTACCTAAATCTAAGACACTGCTACTCGAACCACTTTTGAAGAGAATGACGGAAGATTCTCTCATAAGTCGACTTCTTCCCATGATTTCCACCATGTGCCCAATATCTTCAACTCCAGGACAATTACATCCGCAAGAATGTGAAGGTGGTCGAGTATCGTTAGTGACTGAGGTGTACCAACTATTACTCGAACGTATTGCTGCCGACTTCTCTCGACGTATTGGAGACGTAGTTGCTTTTCGACCAATTTCGGATGGACATCCGCGCCAGGAATCAACTTTACGGGCATTTTTCGATACGCTCGGTGGGTTACAGAAGCACATTTCCAGCTGGGCAGCGAGCGTTCACCAATGGACTTTGAAGGATGACACTAAGGGTAGTATTGATATCGAAGCAAACGTTGCTGTTGTGGTTGATCGCGTTTTTCGTGTGGATGAAGGCGATTTGGATCGTATACCAATCTCATGGCGCTGTTTTATTGAATTCACGCTGGCAGCTTTAGGACAGTGCTGCGAAGTACTTGGGCAAGTGTTTTCAATGGGGTCACTCCCAAGTCCAACTCACGGATATGACCATCGCGTTGAATTGGGAACTGGGTTACAGGATAAATCGCTGCATGCTAAAATGCTAGAGGCGGTCGAGCATTCGATCGTTGGTCAATTTTTATCATTGCTTGTTATTAGTCTGTTCGAGTTCAGCAACAACTCTCTATTTGCTGGTGCCCTCTTGCCTACATTGAAGACCTTGCTTCGATTATTGGACGGTTTTAATCAGCGAGATAGTGCTGTTGAAGATGCGGAGAGGAATTTCGTCGAGGGTGTTGCGTCTGCGTTTAGTCCCCAACCTCCGCAGAAAGAGAGCACTGGAAGTTTTCGACGCACCAGCGACAGAAATTTGCTTTCACTCGGTTCAGCACGGGATGAGGACATGAAACGTGTAAGCAGAAAAAGGATGACTACGTTCGATGCGATGACTCTGCCTTGGCATTACCGACTGGAAAAGGAGTTAGCTGTTTTAGCCGCAGAGATGGCAGTAACCCTTGTAATTGGCGATTCCTACTTTACTTATGAGAATGCAGAAGAAGATCATTGTGCGGTGGAACGTACCAAGCTGTCTGAACGTTGGTTGTCGAGCCCTTTGTTCCGAGGCGGTTTGAACTCGAGGCAATTGGCGCAAAGTATCAAACATATGAACAATTCACGGTCGAATAATGCTCGAGTTGTTCAGCATACACCATTTCCTGCAACGGTGACAGTGGGTTTAAACACCCAACCATTCTCATTAATTCTACCTCCAATACAGGAGTGCCACATTATTCTGTCGTGGCAGCAACCTACAGACCAAAACTACGGAGAAATATTTCATCGTGATTCCGTACGAAAATTCCTTACATTAATCCAGCATGGGAGTGTTCAAGAGGCCGATAATGAAGCTAGGATTGCAGCGACTAAGTTATGTGATTGGGTTCGTGACAGCTACGCTAAGAAAGATCCGTCGTACCGAATGATCATGCGGCAGTCGCAGCTTTCAACAAACCTCAAGATTTCCGGGAATCCTGTCGAGAAACAGGTTCATGAAAATGACGCCCGCATAGAGGTAGCATTTTTTACTGCTCTTCTCCATCACAATATGCTAGGTACTCAAGCATACCATTTTGCTTTGGGAATTAATCGAGCACCAGATAATCGAGCACCTCCGCCTCAAGCATTTATCAGCATGTGGCAATGTGTTGCTCAGTTGCGACGTCGCCTCGCTGCAAAGAAGACTGAGATCAAGAACATGCCTCACCCAGATGTTGATAGTCCCCGAGTAAGCCCGTCAGATCGAATCGTTGGTCTTCAGCAAAAACTTTTGGATCGATGTAAACTTTTGCTCCTTGTTGACGTTCATGAAGAACAAGAACACTTAAATCTCCAGTTGGATGGGGGCTACATCGCACCCTACGACCCTGCATTCCTGGTATCTGCAAGCTCAACGTTCAGATTGTCTGCTTCATCAGCCAAGCGTCATCTTCAAGCAGCATACACCGACGAAAAACTACCTTTCTTAGTTGCGTTCCCTTTGTCAAAATGGAGAAAGGTGCGAACAATTCTCCACACAACTATTCGGTGGAAGTTCGTTGCTGCCGAGTTCCGAGCTAACCGACATGATGCATCTACTAAAATCTCTCAAGAAATCCTAGCCTACGTTACATCTGACGAACCAGTATCGTCAACAAATGCAATCAAAAATCTCCTTGTAGACCCTTGCCGGCGAGTTAGCTGCTCAATTCGGGGACTAGAAAGCATTTGGGAACTTCTCACGTTGGTCTCACTTGATTCAGTCCAAGCTGACATTGTTCAGCAAGTTTCGCAAGTTTTTGTCTTTCAATCATCAAGTCTTTCGATACTAGCAGGAACTCACAGTGTTGGTTACTTCTACTCAAGTCTTCAAAACCAAACTTTTTCTGAATTGATTGGACAACTAACTGAGATAATGACGGACAAGACTGCGTTATTGATGGAGGCAAATGAGACGGATGCTACCTCTACGTTCTGGATTGTTATTGTGCTACTTAGTGCTTGGGGTGTCCACTTCAACTCGAAACAATTTGAATTTGTGAGTGACATCGGAATTCTTGGTGTCATTCAAGAAATGCTACAAGGTCTTTCGGGCAAACGTGGCTGTGACATAAGCGGTGATTCTCCTCTATCTGCTCCATCGATGGACAGTATTGTCGGTAGAAGTGGTGGACAGCCATCTCTCGCTCAATTTTCTACGCAAAAGCAGCTTTCGTGTTTGGAGGATATGCTATGGGTTTTGTTTAGACACATTTACGTGCATTTTGCAGTGCAAAATGTTCACAACGGAACAGCAGGAGGTGGTCTCATTCAGCGGGATATCAATGTGCCCACTTTTCCTGTCTTATCAAGTGTGACCGAGCTGTTGTTCAACGAAGCTGTCTCTATCTCAAACCGATTCTTACCTTTGTTAGCCTCTGTGGACAGAGCTGATGTGAAGTCGGTAGAATCAACTACTATAGTTTCTGTGGCAGTCAGAAGAAGCTTTGAGGTTATCACGCAGCCTCAACGATTTTCTTCTCAGAGCAAAGGGGTCACCTTCAGCTACGATAACATGATCTTATCATCCGAGTCTGAGACCACTGCGCTAATGTCTCCGCTGATCAAATCAAACGAGTTCAGTGTCACTACTTGGTTATATGTCAATAACACACCGGCGCGAAGCTCACGAACAGCGAATGGTGACCTTTTTGACTTACCTCATAGTCTGCAAGGTCGTCAGTTGGTCTTCATGCGTGGAGCTTCACGTGAAATATCGCTCTACTTAATTCTCGTTCCTGAGAGCATAGATAATTGGCAATTGGAAGTGGGAATTCTCTTGGATTTGAATAGAGATGCTGAAGCTGCAGAATTCACCATAAAGGGGCGGATGTGGGAGCGTGTGCTGTCGAAACAAGGCATTGCTGGCGGTAAATGGATTCACGTGGCCATCGTGTTGGAAGCTACAAAGCTTCGTCTGTATCTGAATGGCGTTCTCGACTGTCAGCGTTCACTTGCTGCACAAAGTATTCCTATATGGGCAGCTGGAAATGTGGATCTTCCTCTTCACTTTGGTCGATTTCCTCAAGCAAAGGAAGATGATCAAACAATGTCTTCAGTCTCGTCGGCAATAGGATTTTTGTCGCGTTCACTTGGAATCATGAAAGGTGCAGACTGGGATCCGGTTATGATATTATCCAACAATGCCTCTGTGTCGGAACAGAAGACAGGAGCTTTTCGGTGCTTCGATGGCTGGTTGTGCCATTTCCGTTTTCATAATCGCTCGTTGTCTCCAATTCATGTTCGTATTGTATTCGACGAGAAAAAATCTTCCTCCTCTGTACTGCCTAGTGACGGCCTTGCCAATGATCATTCCAAGGTTGTGGAACTACACGCTTTGTTGATGTTGCTGAGCTCTTCATCTGAAGGATTAATTCACTTCACTTCCATGCTTTCAAGATGGATGAGGTTAGTTTGGGGAACCTTCTTGGGTAGCAGTTCAGTGGTTGTACAACAATCAGCACTCCGTTTGCTTCACAGTCTAATGCCCCTGCAAAATCCTCTTGAGGCATCTAAAGTGCTACTGCAAGAGGGAGCTAACGTGATCCCAGAGATGCTTGGATTCTACAACATAGAAGATGTTTTCGTACAGCAGGTGATCAGAATGATCGGATTTTGCTTAAGCAAATGCCCCCAACCTACATTTTCGGGGGACATTAGCGATGTTGGAGTGATGCCATGGAGTTTGATGATTGCTCGAGGCATTCACGCCAACCGATATTCTCCGGAAATTCGTGACGGTGCCGATCAACAAATGGATCTGCAAAATGACATTGAGTTGCGATATCAGTCGTCCAAGCGTCTGAGTTTGATACTAGCAAATGAGCTCAGCCAGCTTCTGCAGCACTTGTTTCAGTGCTCCAACAACGCATGGAGACACAGTATTATCCGCGTGGCGTCCAGTATTATGCAAAACTTTTCCTATTCTCGCGAGAAGGAGGACCCAGAACAATCTGAGTCTAGTGTCGTACACTTTGGAAAGCAAACACTTCACATTTCTAGTGTGAAGTGCGTGGAATCTGTAGGGTGTGCTTATTTTCTCGGTGGAGGAGTCGAATTCTTGCGTCCAGGTATCACGGTACAAATGCGAGGATCGCGAGAGTACGCTCAAGTGCTTTCGCTCGAACATCATAATTCAATTGCACCTCAAAATCCCCCAGAAACTCCGTCTGGTACCAAAACTCCACCACAAGTATCTGCCAGACTTGCATACGTTCATATCGACAGCAATACGGAATGTGCTGAGCCTTTAGGTGGTGGTAGTGTGCTGCAGAATCACAACGAATTAACTTGGTACGAAAAAGTTTTTCGCTCGCCTGCAGATAGCGTAGATGTCTGTCCGTCGTATTTGAAGGTGAATGTCGACGAGCTCAACCCGGCTGAAGTAACTAACCCCAACAGGAGCCACGGGATATCATTGAGTATTGTGTATGACATGGCATCGCAGCGGAGCGATCGCAATTTATTTAACGTATTTGTGGAGAAAGCAGCTGAGGTGATTCCTGTGGTGTTCGGTGCTGAAGCTCCTCGCCAGTGTTGCGGTAAAATTGTGACAAGTAATGATCTAACTTCCATGAATGTTGGTTGCATGCTACTGAAGATTTTAGTTCAAATCGCTGGAACAGGTACAGGTGTGGAGGAACTCCTAGCGAAGCCAGCACTGATTGAATTCATTAGTGGGTTAGCCGTGGATCAAGACAACAATCCGAAACATGAGACGCTTTATTATGTGGAGAAACGAGTGAGTGTTCTACGCCGTGAAGTCTATGCTACATTAGTAGAGCTTGGCGAAGAAGGCGAGTCCGAACTGGCAAGTATCCTCGATTCCAGTGAAAAGGGGAGCACCTCAGTTTTTAAAAGTGAGAGAATGCAATCTTTGCGAGATCTGAACGGTGAAACCTTTTCCTTCAGCACATCAAGGGGAACCGGACGTCGTAGTATTGCTGATGAGATGCGTATGAATGACGTTGGCTTATCCGATGCAGACAACGATGGACCGGCAAATGAAAATTGGGATCCCGCTTTAGGTGACGAGCAAGAACCACGGATTGCTGCCCAAGACAACGACGATGATGATGAAGATGATGGGGACGACGACGAAGACGATGAGGATGAAAGTTTAGAAGATGTCGACAATGACGAGGACGATGAAGACGAAGCTGAAGAAACCCGAGCTGAGTTTGTGGAAGAATTGATGCTCATGGGATTCCCTGAAGATTGGTGCGTGTTGGCTTTGAAACAAACTGAAAACGACATTGTGAGTGCATCGGCATGGATTGTTGATAACCTTGAGTATCTGAGTAAACTACAATCTACCCTTGACAAAGAGCGCGACAAGGGACGAGATTCACCTCGATTTGACGAGGAACTAGACGATATCGTGCCTTCTGACGATACATCAGGTAACAGTATCCAGCCTCCTTTGAATTTGAGTGAAAATGATCAAGATAAGGCACAACTTGACTCTCAGTCTTCAATCAGTTCTGTCACACCAGGATCAAAGGCTAGGCTCACTGGTTGTGACGGTGACAGCTTCACCGCACCACCGCTGAATGATAAAGAAATGGGTCGAAAGCTTTTTGGTGAAATGTATTTTCCTTTTGAAGACGGAGGTTTTCTCTCCAACACCAAGACACGGTTCATGACTTCATGGAGGACTGACCCGATGGAAATGAAAGCGGAGCCAGCGCCGTCTTCCCTGCATCCCATTACTGACAACATTTCTGATGCACAACATTCACCGTTTGAGGAGGATTTCCAGACGGAGACCGACCAGCTTGATCTTAAAGGACTTCTAGAGAAACTTCGAATGTTTGAGAACACTTTGTCGATCTTGTACGCTCGTCAGTTTATGGTCACGTTACTCCACCAGACAACCGCACCGCGGTTTATTACTGAATCAACACTCCATTTGTTGGTCCCATATACGCAGTGGTTCAAGTTACTTAAACTAGTTTTGCTACGCGGCGATCAATTTTCGATCCTTTCGAGAACCAACACAGCAATTCCTGATAGCCAACAACTCCAAGAGTTTTCGGTTGATGCTGTGTTTTTGACGGCGTTTAGGCACTATGTCAGGTGCGATGCTGTTACCTTTGCTACATTAGCATTCGAGTTTTGTCTTGATGAACTGGAAGCTGCAGCATCGGGTAAATCTTACGAAGCTGCACTATGGACTCAACGTGATCTCAAACGATCGGACAAAACTGTGGCGGAGGAACCTGGAATTGAAGTTGTTATTTGGCTGTTAGATACGCTGTTGGCTAGCCCTACAAGCTCATCGCTCACATTTTCAGCTGATTTTGCTAAGACTGTGCTGCGTCGGCTACGATGTTGTCTTGGGACTACAAATTTGCCACTCAAATTTGTTGTGCTTCGGATTATCAGCAAGTTGCTTGTAACACTGGGAAATCAAGATATGCTGAACGAATCGCAACTGATTGTTGACGAGTTCTTAACTGCTGCAATCACACGGCACAGTCGAGAAATGATACAAGGTCGTCTGTTGTTCTCACAATACCTTCAGGGCTACGTTGAACTTCTTCACATTTTGCAGAACATGACGGGTTTTAATGACTTGATGGTGGCTCGACATCTGACTGATGCTTCAACGACTCAGGGTTCCGGTACTGGTGGCGAATTGGCATCTCTAGAATCAACAACTGTGCCAATTCAGCCGAAATCTGAAGGTTCTTCACTGAACTTCGATCGTAAACGAAGCCGCAGTAGCTTGCTAACTTTTGCAGAAGATGGCTTTAGTGTATCGTACTCAGGAAATGAGGTGTGGAAAGCTGCGTGTGCTGTTGTGGGCTTCTCCACGGGAATTCATTCCTGGATTGTTCGCATTGAGAAGTCGAGTTCTCCTTATCTCTTCGTGGGGATTGCAACCAGACAAGCAAACTTGGATTCGTTCCTTGGTGCTGATGACCAATCATGGGGATTCATCGGTGACAAAGCACTATACTATCAACGTAACCGAGTTCGGGCTTATGGCGAGACTTTCACTGAAGGAGATTGCATTGGCCTGCGCTTAGATTGTGAAAAAGGAGAATTATCGTTCAGCAAGAACGGGGTCGATCTGGGTGTGGCATTTGATAATATTGCTGGTGAAGTATGTCCCGCTGTCGCATTCTACTCAAGACATCAGAAAATCTCCTTCGCAAAGGATAGTTATGTCAGTAGTAGCGGCACCAGTGAACTTCAGATCTCTCCAACAGGTGAAGACTGCAGTGCAAAGGTTGAGGACTGTTTGATCGCCTGCGAAATTATGTCCAACTGGGTTGCACACAAGTCAATGCGCACTGAGATGTCTGCTGCAATGTTCAAGATGACTACAGAGTGGCTCGCTGGGTCTACAAAATATGTTACTACTCGATCGGGCAAGGCGTTGTGGGTTGACGTTACTCGAGCAAATTGCGGGAAGCTAGGCTTTTACGCCGATGATCGTGTGCGGACACCTCGTGGAAATGGAGTTGTTGTGGGTGTTGCAGGTGGACGAATTTGGGTAGAAGTAGATAATGAGCCTGGAGCGTGGTTCTTTCATCCGTCAAAGCTACGACTAGTGACTAACTCAATGACGAGTCCTGTGGAGACTGCTGCAGCAAATTCGAGTTCAAATGACCCACTTACCTTACGAAATGATAGTGGAGATACTGAGTCCACCAAACTAAGTGTAGACAGTGAACCCGGCTTGGTCTTGGAAAATCCGTCATTTTATCTGTCCCCAGAAGAACTCGTCGAATACGGGGAGCATTCACTATGGAGCATTGTAGTTGATCGCGAGTTGCTGAATGTCACCAATTATTTCTGCGAGGTATCACGAACTAGTCCGTGGAATCTGACACCGTGCCAGCTTTTCAATGTCATCAAGGAGAAGACTGCAATTTTGGAACTTACGTCTATGAGCAACATCCTTGCAATGCCACAGGAGAAGTTGGAGAAGATGGTAGTCGCACGTTTTGCACTATTACGCTTCTGCAACATGTACATGAGTCGTGCCTTACCGTTTTTTGATCTCACATGGCACTACTTCTTGCCCAATTTGAGCTCTTTACCATGCCGTTTAATATCCCAATGCCGTGGTAGCCTCTTCATCTGCGTGAAGAATACGCTCTGGACAGTACTAATGGAGAGGACAGCTAACTCACCCAAAAAGGCCGATGACGAGTACGATTACCCCGAAGATTTACCACAGCTACAGGTGAATCGCTTGAAGGCTGCAGCAGCGAAGTGCCATGAGGGGACTGTAAGTAGCCTCTTCCTGTCGCTCTTTGGTCAGGCGTTTGAAGAATTGCACTTCCTGCCACTCAAAACCCTGCGAATGGTATACTCGCATCCGATGGACGACGGTCAATTGCGAAGCTTTAAGGTGAAGTTCGAGGGTGAAGGTGTCGATGACTATGGTGGTCCATACCGAGAGTTTTTCTCGCAGTTTTTCGCTGAATTACAGATGCTTCACGCACCAGAAACAGAAAACAGCGAGAACAAGACTTCGGATGCCTCTGCAAATGGAGGCCCTAGCAGTACGTCTATGAAATTGGACCCGGGTGTTTCTGTATCCGCTTGCGTCCTGCCCTTCCTGATGCCAAGTCCGAACTGGCGGAATGGTGTTGGAGCAAATCGAGAAAAGTTTGTGCTTAATGGTGCGCTTATCCACAACGTTGGTGACGCTAAGAAAACCCGTTCATCACCAGGTGAAAGTGCTGAAGAAAAACGTCAGCTTTACTGCGAGATGTTTTACTTCCTCGGACAGATGATTGGTATTTGTCTACGGACTCGGGTGTGTGTTCGCCTCGATTTGGCAATGTCAGTGTGGAAGCAGCTCGTGGCTGAAGATGACTCGAACCAGGAGAACGCACTAGAAACACTGAAAGAGATAGATTTTGTCGCGTACTCTCTATGGAAGACACTGAAAGGCATTTATGATGAGCTCAAGCGTATTCAGGTTGCGGAAACAATTTCCACATCGACAAAATTCCTCGAGTTGGAGGAGCAGTTAGAGACTATGGACTTGGTCTTTACGACAGTGTTGTCGGATGGGCGAATAGTCGAGCTTTGTGAGGACGGCACTAACACTGCCGTGACGCTAACCAACTTAGGAAAATACCTAGAAGCTATGCTTCAAGCCCGTGTTAAAGAAACCCAGGAAGTGATGAACATTGTCAAACAGGGACTGCATTCCATCATGCCAGTATCCGCATTGGCGCTTTTGACGTGGACTGAGCTTGAGAAGCGAATGTGCGGTGTTGCAGAAGTGGATGTGAAGCTCTTACAGGACAACACCGAGTATGACGAAGAGCTCTCGCCAAATGATGAATTCATCCAGCGATTCTGGCGTGTGTTGGAGAGTCTGGAGTCGGAAGATAAGCGGGCATTCTTGAGATTTGTGTGGGCACGTTCGCGTCTACCTGTAGGATCAGCACAATTTCACCAAAAGTTCAAAATCCAAGCTCTTGCATCGTCCGGATCAGGAGATGGCAACGGGGCAACAGCAACTACTGGAGGCTGGATGGACTCACAAATGCCCAAGTCGCACACTTGTTTCTTTGCGTTACAGCTTCCACGATATTCAAGCGATGAAATCTGTCGTGAGAGACTGCTATACGCCGTACGTAATTGCGTCGAAATGGACGGTGACTTCCGTCTCGCCGACACAGAAATGACAGGCTGGACAGGCATCAACCCTGCAGATCAACTCCGCATCTGAAACTTCATTGACACATTAGACTATTAACCGCACAGTGACAATTACGAAAATCTTGCTAGCTATTTTTCTTCATCTTGGTCGCAGCCAGAAACATCTCGTAGTACTTGTACCCCGCATGAGCCGTAAGATCTCTGCCTCGCAAGTTTGTCAACCCCAGCGCCAATTTGACGTAATGACTAGACCTTTGTAGATCATCACTCTCGTGGACATTTCTCCAGACGTTGCATCTTTACTAACGAACACAGGGCGACGACCAGCTTTCATCTCTGCAATCATGAAGTCATCGAACAACTTCACGTACCGTGCGTAGGTGTCGAATTCTGGAGACTTGTAAACTTCGTCAAAAGGGAGTTTGTTTAAACCCAGCTTCACCCACACGTCGTATGTGGAAGCCCCTTGCGTTAACCAGATATTCAATTTTTTACTTTCAGCCTTCCTCGCTGCATCCATCAGTGTATCGTCAGGTTTGATTTCTTCGTCAGGTTTCCCCACTTCGACCCACCAAGTCAATTGCCATTTCTTGATGAAACTTGAGATGGCCCATGACACCGCCTCGTTTTCTTTGGGTCGAAGAAAATTCGGAATTTGACGTGCTGAGAGCGTATTGCTGTAGACGACAAGAAGGACTATAGTCATTATTAGAACGTGTTTCAACTGCATTATTGAAGCGAGCGAGTTAATCGAGAAGTGCCTTGCAAGGCAGCAATGCCTTAGCTACCATCAACATGCTTGCCAAAAATTGATTAGCGGAACCGTGATCTTTCAAGCGAGTAAACTTCGTGGCAAGCATGTTTACGGTTCAGGTTTGTTTAGAGCCTGAATTCGGGAACGTGTTGACAACACAGTGTTGTAGTTGCGGGAAATCGAGTGAAGACTTAGGTCAGGAAGCAAAATAGTTGTGATGTATTGTTTGGTTGTCAGCGCCGAAGTTGACTTCATGTATTAAAACTATACTAGCCGATACTAGCAGGATTGTGAAAATGACACCACAGCGAGTAGCTGGTGATTTGTAAAATCCAGGTATAGTTAACAATCGATGCCCCAATGTCGGAGGCGCATTTCATGGCAATCCAAGATGTAAAACTTCCGGTTTAAGCAACTAGACTTCGCTGTCGGCTAGGTCGTCTGAATCAATCGCGATGAGTGTCCTCTTCGGCAAGCGCCGTCGCTCCGTGCCAATGCGAAGCGAAGAACCCAAGCCTACAGTCTCCTCGGAATCGGATGCCAGCTCCGATAACGAGCAAACGTCCAAGAATGACAAAGTCCTGGTGGGAAACACCGCATCTAACGTGCTCATCTCGTTCGTGAACCTCGGTGTGGATCCGTGGCTCGTCAAGCGCTGCGAGCTGCTGGGTATCCGTCATCCTACACCCGTGCAAGCTCATTGCATCCCGCCGATTCTAGCTGGACGCGATGTCATTGGCTGTGCACAGACTGGTAGTGGTAAGACAGGAGCCTTTGCACTGCTAATACTGCACACATTGAGCAAGGACCCGTATGGCCCGTACGCTCTGGTGCTGACATCCACGAGAGAACTGGCATTCCAGATTGCAGACCAGCTCAATGCCTTCGGTAGTTCCATGGCGGTGAGTTGTGCCGTGATCGTAGGTGGAGTCGATATGCTCAAGCAGTCATTGACGCTGCAGCAGCGCCCACACATCATTGTGGCCACACCAGGTTGATTCCGCGATCATTTGCCGCGTGTGGAGCCGCCTAATATCTAGCTGGTTAAGTATGTAGTGCTGGATGAGGCGGATCGACTGCTGGACGTGTCGTTCGCGAAGGACTTGAGTTTTATCTTTAACAAGCTGCCGACGAAGCGCTACCTCGACGAAACGGCAATGATGATTTTCATGTCAACCTGTAAGATGTGTGAGTTGGTAGGCGAGATCGGCAACAAGCTGGGTATCAAGTGCGTGACGCTGCACTCGATGAAGTCACAGAATCGACGTTTGGCAGCACTGGGTAAGTTCAAGAGCGGCCTCAGCCATATCCTCAGCACAGACGTCGCGAGTCGTGGTCTAGACATTCCCGAAGTGGTCGTACTCAACTTCGATTTACCTCACGACGCCGACGACTACATCCGTCGAGTGGGTCGTAGCGGACAAACGATTTCACTCGTGACGCAGCACGATATTGAGCTGCTGAAGAACATTGAGGCCAAAGTTGGCAAAAAGATGGACGACTCCGAATCCGAGACATCCGAGAAGAAAGTGCTGAAGCTGCTGAACGACGTGACCACTGCCACACGTATTGCCAAGATGAAACTAACAGAGCGTGGCTTCGATGATAAGGTGCATGCTCGCAAGACCATACGTCAAGAGCAGCACAATAAGAGCTTCAAGGAATAAATTACCTATATATTTCAATCGTAATTTATCCTTCTACAGCGCAAACTACAATCTACACTGTAATCTATATCGGAGCACATAGATTACTTACTGCAATCTACAAACGAAAGCTATAAAATAACTTCTCCACTGCAATCTATAGCTCACCCATCATTTCTGCGGACACCATCACTTGTGACCATGACAGCCGAAGTGAACTCCGCCGCCGCTGCTTGTCCTCATCCGCCACACAAGAAGCAGGTGGAAGGTTGCCCAGTGGACCACACGAAGAGCGCTATAGCATGCCCCGTGGACGGCGACGCTGGTCTCAACGCCGAGATGATGCGCGTGGCCAGTCATGCTGCGGGTTTTACAGTGAACGGGTCTGCACCTCGACTGTCGAAAGCCCGTGCAGTGTCTTCCATCCCTAAAGGAGAACTGACACCTGACCACCAGACAGGGACGGAGGACAAATGGGAGTATCCCAGTGAAGACATGTACTTTAAGGCCATGAAGCGCAAGGGTTGGGCCCCTGAAGCTCAGCAGATGAAGACCATTGTTGCCATTCATAATACAGTGAATGAGCAGAGCTGGCGGGAGGTGCTGAAATGGGAGAACTTCCATCCGTGAGTAGATGAAATGAACTCGTTATTAGGACTAGTGGACTGATGTTAGTTTGTAGAGCCAAGGAACCAGTGAAGCTCAAGAAGTTCATGGGCAAACCGACCGAGTACAGTCCCAAGGCCAAGATTATGAACATGCTGGGCTGGTCAGTGCTGCCATTTGATCGACACGACTGGATCGTGGATCGAGATGGAAAGGAAGTGCGCTACGTCATCGATTTCTACGCTGGACAACCGGAACCTAACCGTCCATTGTCAGTGTATCTGGATGTGCGTCCGGCACTGGACTCGGTGGATGGTGTGGTGGACCGCCTCAGGTGGCAGTTCCACGAGAAGATCATGCCGCTCTTGCCTTTTAAGGGCGCCATGTTTGGTGCGAAGACACCTGAAGATACAGGTGCAACGGATGAAGGTGGTCCCTCGAAAGTGACCCCCAAGACCAACTAATTCCAGCTTGTTGTGAGGTTGTGAAGCAATAGACGCTTGGATCCTGACTAGCAAGATGAGCAACACGTAGCAGTATTGACAGCAATTACAGACTCGCGCGGTCTCATTTTGTGTTGTGCTTTGGTTGAATGATTTTGTGTTATGCAGGACTCGATGAGGAAGAGACACAGAGATGCAAGAAGACGCCTCATTTTAAGATTGGTGCTCAACTGACACGTCATGTCGACGGATGTAAATGTGAAGGTGGCAGTGCGATGTCGCCCCATGAGCTCGCGCGAGACGCAGATGGGTGCGCGTGGAGTCGTTCAGGTGCTGGATGGCACGACGGTGATCATTTACCCCAGTGCTGATGCCGAGGCTTCTGCTTCTACTTCACCTGCTGCGTCGGAGACTTCAGATGCAGCTTCCGAGAAGAAGCAGTACACGTTTGATTTCGCGTACTACACGGAAAGCACACAAGCTCAAGTTTATGAAGATATTGCCAAACCGTTGGTAGACCAAGCTTTGCAAGGCTACAATGGCACTATTTTCGCGTACGGTCAAACTGGATCCGGCAAGACACACACCATGATGGGAAGTGGAGACGACCATGGCATCGTGCCACTCATGAACGCAGATCTCTTCGCACGAATAAATGCAAGTGATGTAGAGAATGCCAAAACTGAAGATGAAGGAGCTATCAAGTATCTCGTGACGGTGTCGTTCTTGGAGATCTACAACGAAGTCATCAAGGATCTACTCAACCCCTCAGATAAGGTGCTTAAGATTCGTGAACATCCTGACATGGGCATTTATGTGGAGCAATTGGCAGAACTTGTAGTGCGAGACCCAGCAGACGTCACTCGCCTGCTAGAGCAAGGAAATAAAGTACGACAGGTGGCAGCTACTCAGATGAATGAGCGTAGTTCTCGATCGCACAGCTGCTTCACTATCAAAATATCGTCGAAGCGTTCGCAAGTGATGGCTGGTGTGCGCAAGGAGACATGTATGAATGCCAAGATAAACCTAGTGGATCTTGCAGGCTCGGAACGTGCATCCAAGACGGGAGCCACAGGTGACCGGCTCAAGGAAGGTGCAGCAATCAACAAAAGTTTGAGTGCTCTGGGTAATGTGATTAACATGTTGGCTTCCACCGATAAGACGCGCAAAGGTGGTGGCAAGGCAGCACATATTCCGTACAGAGACTCAAAACTCACGCGGTTGTTGCAGGAGTCACTGGGTGGGAACTCGCTCACAGTGATGATTGCTGCTATCTCACCCGCGGATTACAATTACGAGGAAAGTTTGAGTACTCTTGTGTATGCAAACCGCGCCAAGTCTATTAAGAACGCAACCAAGAAGAATGAAGACATTAACGAGAAAATTATTCGTGAGTTACGAGAGGAGATTGAAAAGCTGCGCCAAATGGTGGCACGCCCTACATCGGCATCGAGTGGTGGTAATCCGGAGATGATGGGACAGATGGAGGAGACCATTGCTAACCTCGAGCGGGCTAAGCAACAATCATGGGAAGAGAAGCAAAGACTTACGGAACTGTACGAGCAGGAGAGACAGAACTCTCTTGCTAATGATAAAAAGATCCTCGGATATATGCAGACTGTGAAGCAAGAGAAAATGGATATCATGAAGAAAATCAAAGCTCTACAGCAGAAAAAGGTGCAGCTCTCAAAGGAAATGCGTGTGCGCAAACAAAGTTACTCTGAGAACAAGAGCAAGTTGCAATTAGGTGTGCAGGCATTCCAACAGATGAAGGCCGAGGGGCCTCGTGAAAAGCAGCATCTGATGGCAGAGATCGAATCGCGCAAGTCGCTGCTGATTACTGATCGCGATGAGTTATCGCGCCTCAAAGAAGAGCTCAAGCTGTGTGAAGAGCGTTTAGTGGAAGAAGAGGCCGAGGTGGCAGCGAAGAGTGCTCTGCTGGAAGAAGATGACAAGTTGAGAAAGGCTATTCAAGACGATGAGCGCGAGAAGATGAAGCAGGAACGTGCAGCGTATTTGCAGTCAGCCTTAGACGAGGAACGTCAGCGTTTTCAGCAAGAGGCTGAGAACGACAAGCAGCGACTTAAGTTAGCGCTAGAGGCGACTGCAGACAAGGAAAAGAAGCTAGCCGAGGAAGTTGAAAAGCAACGAGGAAGGGCCCTAGAGCTTCAACAGGAGATGCATCAAATGCAACTGGAACATGTTGAATGGAAGCATGAGACCAAGCAGAAGCTTTCACAAATGGTTGAAGCACTCAAAAACGATTTCATGCAGGAACAGCGAGAAATGCAGGAGAAATATGACTATGCTGTATATCTTTTACGGAACGCTCGGGATGACATTGTGGAGCTCGGCAAACGTAACGAAGATCTGGAACAGCGTCTCCATGACATGATTGTCTGGGATAAAACGTGGTGATGTGGTAGTGTGTGCGTTTTCAGAGAACATTGATTTCTGATCCTGCATAATTGAATGATGCCTTGGTTATCGATGGTGCTGGGGTTGGATGTTCGTAGCTGCTGAGAATTGTCACGTTGTCGATACTGGTCAATGCTGCTGTCGTAATGGAGCTGATGCAGACTCTGCGTCCTCTTCAAGATTGGTTCGATCTTCTTGGTGACCTAACGGGGCAGTGCTTCTGGAACTGCTACTGATTGTGTCGGTCTCGATATCACTGAGCAGTTGGAAGCCTTCACTTTCCTCGGCAGCTCGATGCAACAGGATGAACTCACGAATAGCCGTCTCAACATCTTGAATTTGTGTCAAGCATGCTTGGAGCCGTCTTCGAAGAGTTTGAAAGTACATTCGTGACTGGTTCACCTCTCGTCTCAGCCGCAAATTCTCGTTCTGAGCCTCGATAAGCTGTCGTGCTAAGAAGACAATAATGTCAAGTCTGTCGAATCCTCGAGAGCTTGATGGCTGGAAGCTGTGATGACCCGACATCAGCGTGTCCTGGCTCGATGGCAGCGTTGAGACTAAAACGAAAATGAACAAGTAGCCTGGACGCATGTAAAGTGAACGTGGTTGGCTTTTCCGAGTTGGCTTGGTTCTTGTTTGGATTGTGCTTTTAACGAGTGGAAAACTTACAACTATATAGCCAGGAAAACTTGTATGCTCGCGTTGAGATCATAAAAGTACGTCTGGCCGGCTTGGATCTGAATGTGTAATGATCGCGAGGGTTTCTGGACTGAGCTTTAGCTTTTGGCTCCTTAAACTGCTTCTCGCATCAGCTAGTCGACGATAGAAATCGTAGAAGAGATAGATTCGCGGTCGCGGAAACTCTCACGACGTTTGCCCTCTTCCTTGAGATGCTGCAAAGCTCTACGATACCACGTTAAGTCTTCGCCGTTTTCAACTGGATCGCGAGTGGCGACTAATTGCACAAACTCTTGAGCATCAAGCGATGGAGATTGTTTGTAAGCTGCACCAGCTGCAGAAGTGGCCACGAGAGCGGCTGCAGCAGGATCAACAGTGGTTTTACGCAGGGACTGACGTTGCTTGCGTTTTTCCTTGAGTGTACGCAGTGCATATTGGTACCAGCTACCGCTTTTTTCTTCACTTGCTCGCAACTGGGTAAGCTGACGGTAATCGAATTCGTCGTAGCTGGGGACTGAGTCAACCACAAAACCCGAGGAAGGGACAGACCCTGACTTCGCTTGATCTTGGAAAGGTTGGGATGCTTCTTGTCTCTCAGATATAACTTTGATGTCCTCGATCACAGGATAGAGAACAATTTCCTCTTGGTCGACTGTTGCCACTACAGCATCTACCGTGTAACTGGGCTCGCTGCAATCAATTGTTTGATT
Source organism: Phytophthora litchii (assembly GCA_002812785.1). Taxonomy (NCBI): domain Eukaryota; phylum Oomycota; class Peronosporomycetes; order Peronosporales; family Peronosporaceae; genus Phytophthora; species Phytophthora litchii. Next base: position 8,615 of record PCFV01000257.1, on the reverse strand, counting down.
ACTTTCGACGTCCAGCTCGTTGCTATCTAGCTCCGAATTATTTGCCGTTGCTGCTTGAGTACCAACCAATGCTTCTCGGGCGCCTTCACGGGAATCAACACTGACTACGTCCAGCATGCGGAAGGCATCTGTAATCTGTTGGTGCAGACCTACCGAACCTCGATCGTGCGAATTTTGTTGCGAGAGATGATCACTGATCTGCACACCCATCACAAGTCGGCGAGCTTGCAGCGCAGAGACCTCCCGCTCACGATCCAAAACTTGCTGCAACTCAAAAGCGTGGGCAAAGGATTCCTTTAGCTGGATCTTCAATTCTTCGAGTTGAGTAGCAAGACCGGCGTTGGTCTGTTGGAGGCTCTCACAACGGGCCCTGTAGAATTCACAAGCCGTTCTGAGGAGCTGGATGGTGTTTGCATTGTCGAAAGTGAACGCCTCATCAAGTACATCTTGAGGTTGGTGCTCTTCCAGAGCGAGCCACGGGTTCTCGCTGTACGACGGTCCCCAAGCTATACCTTCAGTGTGAGTATCCTCAAGCACTTCAGCAAGCCACCGATTGAAATCGACCATCATTTGGTACACTCTAGCCGGTGCGTCCGCGAACAGAAGTGTGTAGTACCTGTACAGTAGCTTGGTGATATCGGCGTGAATTCTACAGGTTGCTGTTGAGAGCAGATGCAGTAGTTGGTGAGCGTTTTTCACGAAGAGCTCTTTCAAGTACCGGAGCTCGTCCAAAATCCTCTGAAAACGAAGCAAACGATGGAGAATACCAACAAAGTGATCGAGCAGTCCATTGAGCGATTGTACTCATGGAAAAACAATGCAAGAGGTAACAATGAGCATCAACGCACCATGTACAGAGGTCTTTCGACTCGAAAGTTTCGAGCTGAGCTAGAAGTTCCAAAAGATTTGGACACAAAGCGATTGTCTCCACTGCAGTCCTCAGTGCTGCGTCTTGTGCGGCCTTTTCAACACTGGAATGACTTTGCAGCTCATGATGTCCTGTCCCGAAGTTGCCTTAATCTGCGACGTGTGAGCAGCGCCGATGCTTTTTCACCAATTAGAACCACGTCCCATGCATGTCAAAGCTACTTCCAGCCACTAGAACACGACTTCATCGCTCACCACTCCATCAAGACGGTCAATTCATTAGTCCGCGTGGCTCCGGCATCTACTTTTCCGTGCCAATAAAATAATCTGCCTATTATCTCCAGTCTGCATCTTGACCTCTGTCTTATGCCTTGAGCGTTGGCGCTGGAGTTCGATCTCCTCCACAGGCCATTGCCACCAACATCCCCGAGAACGCCAGCACACTAGCCCCCGCACGCACTGCATGCAGCTTACCCCACCTCCTCAGCATCTCCTGCATCCACGACTGGCCACGATGCACACAGCGCTTGGAGTCCACGAGCTTGTAGTTGAGCGCCAGCATCTTGAGCACAGTGAAGGGCACGATACCCCCAATGAGACAGCCGCTTGCTAGCCACAGTCGCGGCATTCCGGCGTGCGGTCCGCGCTGCTTCTGCAATAGCGACACGAGCAGAGCACTGAGGCCGCTGCCCACTGCGACAGGTCCCTGCATGCGCGCTGCATAGAAGTACATTCGACGGAAGAAGGGAGCTTGGAACACGAGCGCGTCTGTCTCCATGAGCGCTGGATGTTGCGCGACGCTGATGTACATCGACGCGCCAGCGAAGATGCCTGCTAGTCCTGTGGCTGCCAGCTGCGCTAGCGCCTCTGCGTCCACGCCCATGCCTCGAATGTCAAGTGACCAGAGCCCCTCGCTTCTCTTCCGGCCGCGTCAATGCGCAGAACTGCTGGTGATGCCAGAAAACCTCCATACCACGATGACTTCAACATCCAATATATCCGTTAATTCAAGTTATTTGTGTTAAGAGATGAGATTACACAGAAATTGATTTCCATATTAAATTTGTATTGATAGAATAAAACAATTATGAAGAGGGTAAAGTTTAAAAGTTGAATTGCTGACATAAGATCACAAGTATGTGACGTTTCGGTGGTCGTCACCATGAATGACGACGCTACTGGAGCCCACCATATGAGCCGTGTGCAGGCAGAACGGCTCATTGCTAGCGCCTACCGCATCCCTCAAGGTGTCAGTGACAGCGTTAAAGATTGTGTGGGCTCGCCTGTCGCTAGCGGGTCCAAATTGCGCACGCTGACACGACTGCCGTCTCGAAGTCCGGCGCCGACATCATCCAACGACTTCTACCTGCAACAATCGGGTGTGCAATTCTACGTCGACGATCTAGTGCGTCAACTACAGGAGAAGCGCCCAGACCAGCCAGCGCAGTTCATCGCCAACTACTTTAGCGCTGTTGTCAAGGGCACCAACATCAAAGGACGATCGTTCGAGTACGTCAATGGCTGTTTGCAGAACCGCAATGCGTTCCTGGCACAACTGCAGCGCTGCTATGCGAAGATCGACCAGGACACAAGTGAGTTGGTTAATTCTTGTGTTTTCGGGCTTCTTGTCAACGTGCTCATTGCGACGGTTAGTACTGTCGGTTGGAGACTTCAGTGAAATGCTTTGGTGCCAATGCAGGGACTTACCGACGCAATTGGTGAAGCAGGCGACTTGTCATCTGCCTGAAGGTGATGACGGTCAGCAGCGAGCATCCTTGAAAATGCTCTTGGCAGCTTTCAGCGCGTGTTTCTTCTTTCATGGTGATTTGAGACGTTTGCAACAAAGTAATTCAGAGCTAATGTTTCGTGTGACGATGCTAGAGTTTTTGAACAAGACATACGATATCTACAACGAAATCCCAGCAACCAAGGATATTCGAAGCAACTCGCCGCGGAGTAGCAACAGCCGATTAGAGAGGTCTTGTTGAGATTGGATTATGATGGTACAACAACTAAACTTTTGTCTGTCAACTCGATACTTGCAGCATCACCAATGACCGCGTCATTGCCAGATTTCGAGTCGTGGCCCAGCAAAACACGTACGTCGCTCACGTCGTAATTTGCAACAATACATGCAACCCACAATCTTTGCTGATAACAGCTTCAACATCCCGCCTATGGCCGAAGTCGAGCAGATCGTCGTCAAGAGCTCGAGTTTCAAGGAGGTTTGTCTACCCGCTGCAATTGTGTAAACTATCTCGAGTAACTTGTGTCTTTCTACCTGCAGTTCTGTTGCATGTTCTATCAGAGTCCTGTGATCGCTAACAACATCCAGAACCTGCAGCTCGCTTTCCAGAAGGTGGCCAAAACATTGACACCTGTCACGAAATGATTGACACACAATTCCAGTCTATTGTCAAATTAAACAATAGTGTTAGCTAATTGAACAAATTCAAGGGTGAATTATACAATCAAAAAAGGAATTTCCACATTCTACTACAACTATCCAGTTTCGCAGTCATTTACGAATTGACACTAGGAGAGAGATGTACAGTCGACCTGGCGCCACGGACTCGCGCTTCGGCGCGCGCCCCACGGGAGCGAACTCGTTTCGTCTGCGGTCCGACGAGAATCGCCGCCCCAACTTTGGCCAAGGTGAAGCTTCTCCAAGCTCCGCAGATGTAGACATGAAGGACGCGTCGCCGGCGGCGGGACGTTTCCAGCGCGGAGCCCCATCATCTACTGCGTCGTCCACCTTCGGCCACAACCGCCACGCGCTGCGTGAACGCACCACTGCCAGCTACCGGTCGACAGCCACAAGTGCGTTGCAACAGCGATTTCGTCGCGGGAGAGGAGTAATTAACGCTCATTTACGTACTCTGTGTGTTGTGCTTTGCATTGCGTAGGTCGCTTGATGGCGCCCACAGCCTCTTCAATGGCGCATCGAACGGCGTCACGACCAACACCTTCTCCGACTGGATCAGTGCCGTCTTACGCCCGAGCAACGGCCAGCAGCGCCACTGGAAGGTATCAAGGATCGAGGATCCCGTCAGCACCAACAAAAGCCACTGGACCGAGCAGGTTTCAGCCAACTACGTCGAGTACTACAGCAAGACCAGCGACTCGACCTACGTACGCTAGTGCAGGAACATCTAGCCACTTCCAGGCTGCTAGTTCTCAGCCTCGATACGGCGCTACTAAGACACTACAGCAGCAAACAGTTGAACAGGTAGTTCCTCCGCCAGCTCCAGCAGAAATGATGGACTATGAAGACCAACAGATACAGCAAGAACAACAGAAACAATCGCCTAAAGCTTGGAGCTTGGATGATTTTGAAATTGGACGTGAACTGGGAACTGGAAAGTTCGGCCAGGTCTATCTTGCACGCGAGAAAAACTCGCGTATGGTTGTGGCGCTGAAAGTGCTAGTAAAGGAGCAGCTTAAATCTGCGGGTGTGGCACATCAGCTGCGTAAGGAGGTGGAGATTCACTCGCGCATCCGCCATGAAAATATTCTGCCGTTGTACGCTACCTTTCAAGATATCACTCGAGGTAATGTAGTCGGTTGGTTGATTTGGAGCGTGCTGTTGGACTTATTCATTCTGTTTTATCTCCATTATGCTGCTTTAGTTTACCTTGTGATGAAATATGCTGGAGGCGGTGATCTTTACAAGAAAATGCGCTCCATGCCAGGACGGCGGTAAGCTCGCGTGATCACATTGATTGTCAGCCTTGCCTGTGATTAATACGAATGCTTGATCTAGGTTTCCTGAACGCCAAGCTATGCTGTACACCGCTCAGCTTGTTAGGTAGGAGATGTTTACAGATCCGGTGATGATCGTATTCGTGGATCTCACAATTAAAATATGTCATTTCTCGCAGCGCACTGGAGGCGTGTCATAACCAACACGTTGTCCACCGCGACATCAAACCTGAGAACCTTCTACTATCTGATGAGGTAAGATAAATTGCATGATGTGGCAGCAAGAATCGTCGCAGTTATTGTCGTTTGGAGCGCGACTTCACTCATTTCGGATGATGTGCAACAGGGTACAATCCAAGTTGCCGATTTTGGTTGGTCATCTGCAAACGTGACCGCGGCGTAAGTGGTGTCATGTTTTGCTCTATGCTGATGAATGCTTTAACGAATGGACAAACGATATGGTTGTTGTGTTGTTTGTAGCACTCGCCGCGACACGCTGTGTGGAACATTGGACTACTTATCGCCGGAGATGATTCGGGTGCGTTCTAAGTGTTCTCGAGTTACTGTAATTATCACAACCTGACGCTATAATGTTTAAAACTGTTACCTAGGGTGAGAAATACGACGAGTCTGTGGATATTTGGGCCGTCGGGATTATTATGTACGAGCTCCTGGTAGGCAAACCTCCATTTGAAGCACCGGTAAGCTGCCTTTACTGTGATGATAATTTACTCGTTGGGCAGTTCTCAAGCTAATCCTACTTTGCCTTCACTGAAGGGACAAAACGAAACTATCGAGCTCATTAGTGAAGGCCAGCTTCACGTGCCTCCATTGGTGTCGTTGGCAGCGAAAGACTTGATCACACGGGTAGATCTCAACTTCTCAGCTTCTAGGTTTGTCAGCGTTTCACGTTCTCACACTAATACTCTCTCTCTATCAACAGATCCTTCAGAAGCTTCCGGAGAAGCGTCTCTCGCTACAAGAGATCAAAACTCATCGCTGGTTTGCTCCGCTTGCCATCCGTCAACGATCCACCAGGCGTGGCGGCTTTTAGACAGCCACGCTCGATACGGTAGCCAGATACTTTTCATTGTGAAACCACACAATATAAAGTATCGTCTTCGGTTTGATTCAAGCCCTACCGAAACCATCTCGATTCTCTACGTCACGATACGGCTCCAAAATTCCTAATCGAGATTTTGATGGAGTGTAGACAGATTGGTCTAATGGAAACCGAGTTCTTTATCATGATCGTACATCCTACTAGTACATGTCCTACAATGAAAACACATTTTGCTATACGGCAAGTCTATTAATCCCAACAGCCCTGAAATCTAGGATATTTGTTATCCGATTCGATTATTAGAGCTTAAGTATTGATGATACAAATGATTAATATCATCTGTATCAAAACAAGGTGCATTCGTATCTAGTTTTCACCTTGTTTTGGAAATTGTTGCAAAATGAAGAACCAACCACTCCAAATAATGGTGTTAACAAGTTAGAACGACCCGTCCCATACCAAAACACGGTCTATAATTGCTCTAACCCGAGTATTGTAAAGTCTGTCCACAAAGTCCTATTCAAATCTGTTACTAAATACGGTGTACATAGACTCCATATTCCAAAATACGCTGTCGTCCTCAGCTGCCAAGGAGGCCATGCCGATAAGCATAGACGAACCGAGGCGCGAAGAAGCTTTAGGCGCACGCAGTGGTCAGGCAGGATCTTCACCGAGAGGCAAGCGATACAAGCGTCGACAGCCCAGACGACTATGAGCGATGCCACGCTGCTACGCAGTCTCCGCTCGCGCTTGAACCAGCTGCGCATACCGGAACTACGCAACATCCTCATGGACCTCAATCTGGCCCGCTCAGGACGCAAATCGGAGCTCGTGGAGCGCATCGCAGTCGAACTAGAGGTTCGTCTCTTCTAAATGACTCTTAATTCGTCATAAGAAGCTCACTCTTTCGTTGTAATTCCGTGATTTTAGGCATTTGCTGAAAAAGCTCGAGGCACTACGTCTGCCGCCTTCTACGCCGAGCGGCTTTCCGCAGGTATGAGGAGCATTGATCAGCAGATGAGGGGGAGAGCAGTTTACCCACCGCCGCCTCAAGCACCACAACACACTTATCACTCGGGCAACATGTCGCCTCGTTATCCGTCGATCCAACCAACGGCGCCACCGTCGCGCTCGATCCCCGTCCCGGTGTATGGACGCAATCCCACACCTAGAGGTCCAATGTCCTATGAAGCAGTGAATGTTGCGGCGTCGGGTACAGGTGTGATCCCGTTGACTAGTGGAGTTGATATGTATAATCCGACAAATGCGGCGGCATTGAATGGTGCGAGATGTTTCTGTGCAATGCAAGGAGTTTCAGGCAAGGTGGTCAAGTGTGTGGATTGTGGCTTGGCAGTACATGCCAAATGTCATCAACTGATAACGGTGGGTGGAACTGCAAATTGAGTTGGGGTGAAGGCTGTGCTGACGACTGGCATTTTGTCTGATTAGTTGAGTGGCGAGTGGTACTGTGAAATGTGTCGAGCGAAGACGTACGACCCGTTTTATCGCGTGCAGAAGACGGTACTTGATCCGAACTTTGTGAGGTTTGCCAAGTCGGCGAGTTCCTTCCGGTTAGAGTACTACATCACGGACAGCGACCTTAACAACATGTATGCTAACCGAGACCCGAAGCCTGGATCAATGACACCGGGATCTTTGGAGCTGCAATTGCGGTGTTTTGCGCTGAAAGAAGATCTTGGAACAGGACACTGTTGGCCAGCATCAACACAATTGAGTGTGAATGGTTTTGGTGTCCCAATCACGCAGCGTGCTCCGCCAGGACACGCAAATCCATCAAAAGTATTACGAGAGCTACCAGCAAATGTCTTTCAATACTCACGAATTGGGCGAAACGTAGTTGACATTCGGACGACCGAGAACCCGTCTGTGTTTGGATTCATGGTTCAAATTGTGGAAGTGCGCAACATCAATGATCTCGTGGAGGAGGTTAAAGAAGCATCAAAGAACCTGACGTATGAGAGCGCAAAGCAAGAAGTTATCAAATCTTTTGGCAGTGAAGACGAAGACGACGTCGTCGCCACTGTCACAATGCTATCCGTGCGCTGCCCGCTAGGATTGTGTGTGATTAATCTGCCAGCGCGAGGTTTGCACTGTAAACACTTGCAGTGTTTCGATCTGAAAACATTTATGCTGTTCAGCAAGAAAGCTCGGTCAAAGGCGTGGCGGTGTACAGTGTGCCATCAAGTAAGTAGACATTATCTGCTCATTTTTACTGGTGTTGTACATGCAGGTATTAACTGATGTCTTTGTTTGGCTGTGCAGTTTATCAAGGCATCCGACTTGCGTATTGATCCTTATTTAAAGAAGCTGCTGGCTGAAGTCGAAGATGAACTAGAAGTCGAAATCTTCCCTGATGGATCGTGGAAACGAAGGCTGGAGGAAGAGCTGGTACCTGAACCACCAGCAAAGAAAGTGAAAGCAGAACAGGCTGATGTTGCCGTACCTTCAACAAATAATACTTCTACTGCTGCTGCGTTAGCACCAGGTAGCGACGGGCCGTCAGGATCAAGTGCCGCTGCTCCGGTTGAGATCGATTTGTTATCAAGCGATGATGAAGACGATGATACAACAACAACAACAACGGCATCAAGTGCGATCGCCGCGTCTGCTGAAGCTCCAATTCTGTTAGATGACGATATCGATATTTTGACTGTGACCAGCGACGCATGGGATACTCCTTCAGCATCAGCAACGACATCGGCCACAACCAACTCAACAAGTGACGGCAACTGCGGTGAGTATTTCCCTTTCCCGTTGGACGAGAATTTGTTCCCGTCAAATGGCGCGGGGACCAGCAACTCAGGTAATTCGTCATCATAGATGTATTCCGTTCCCGCAAACTGTCACGGTAATCCAAACACCATCGTTAACAGTATGCCTCCACCGGCTTCCGCAGTTGCAGCAGCGCCGATTTCCGTCTCACCTCCTCAAGATGTGCTGAACCAGGCAGAGTCCAACCTGG
>PCFV01000256.1:0-39167 GCA_002812785.1 Phytophthora litchii | reverse complement strand
GTTCCTCGATAGATAGTGAAGTTGACGCTCTCGTTCGCTGGTTCGAGGACATTCTTGTGGAAGCAACAACTAGAAATTGTCGAGGATACAGCTAATCCACCCCTTTCACACCTTGCTACAAGCAATCTCTGTCACCCATTGTTAATACTGGTTGTTTAACAACTTGTTTGTTCTTGTACAGGACAGACCAAAAGCTTACAATGAGTTGCGAGTAATCTTGATCATCGATTGAACGCTTGCACGTGCATACTGCAGATTTGCTCACCTTCTTATACAGCACCATGTGAGAATAAACGGATAGGAATACCCGTAAACCTACAGCAAAATTGCAGTCATTTGGTTTGCCAACTTTAGAGTTTAATTCCTTGGTCTTCATTTCTGCCACGTAAGCGCTCACTCAGACACTTGCGTTGCATGAGTTGTATATATTTCAAGTGTTCAGGATGGAGACGTGTGTGGGAGATGTGGAAAAGTCTTCAAGTGGGTCGACAAGGTTCCTACTCAATTGAGCGTTTGGAGAGTTTGGATTATTACTGCAGAACGACGTCTCGAGCTCGAGTGGTGCTCGTTTGTATACTTACGCCACTGCCGTCACTGGTTTTGATTGTGCTATTAGAATGCTTGCCATTACGACCACCATCCGAAGGTTGGGCGTCCAATTGGGTCTTTTGGATCAGACTAAGTGTCACGATATTCACAATGACCTTCGCTGGGATGGCAAAGCTCGTTGCGTTTGCACCAGATTTCAACGCACCTCTGTCGAAAAGGTTCATTGTGGCCTGCGGTGCAAGTGCTGCATATGTGGCAACTGCTCTACTAGGAGCAAATATTATTGGTTTTCCAATACCAATGATGTGGATTCTTGGAGGCTCTTTCATGTCGATCTACGTTCCGGTGTTGTCTTTACTCGTTTTTGGCTTCGCGCCGTTTGCAAAAACCTCGCCTTGCAGACAAAACATGCAACGATTTTCTCGCTACTTTTTTGCCTATATGACGCTCGCTGGTGTGTTTCCATTGTATAAAGTGCTCTACGAGTTTATTCCGATGAGGTTTCGAGGGATTGTGATTATTGTACTCCCGTTGTGGCGTCTTGCAGCAAAACAATTTTTGATACGAGCTACACGCGAGTTAGAGGATTTTATGCCGGAGATTGTCGCCTTCACTGTTGACTTCTTCGGTTCTCTTTTCGTGTCAGTGTGTATGTCTACGTCTGGATCCCTGGAGCTTGCTGTGTTGTTTATTGCTGCAGATGTAGGACAGTCATTACTGGAGCTGCATGACGTCCGTGCAGTCTCAAAGTCTATGAGAGAACATCTTAAACGACAGGAAAGTAATCAGAGTTCAACAGACTGTAAAACTGGTTCAGACACTCAGGACTTAGTGTCAATGATCCTTGCTGTGACGCGAAATTTCAGTGCTTTCAGTGCCAAGTCAGTGAAGAGCACAACGCGGTTGTGGGCATGTTTACCACATCCAATCACTCGAGAACACACTCAGCACCTCAAGTTACTGGGAGCATCAAGTGCATTTAGTCATCAAATACCTTGTTCAGTCGGTAGGGCTGAACAACTTGCTACGGCAACTCGCCATCTACAGCATCACGTTCTGTTCTCTCAACGTGCATCGGTTGTTCCAGCACAAGAGTCGTTGTTAGGACCAACAACTGAGGCGCTCGTTAGAACAATGAATATGAAGCTCAAAATTAACCAAAATACGCCCACAAGTGCCAAGCATGATCGGAGTGCGGTAAGATCAAGACAACTCGTCCGACAGGGCCTACACGTTTTGTTTCATTGGGAGTACATCGCTCTGGTTGAATATGTTGAATGTATCGTTCCACTCGTATTTGTGACATACAAGGCCATACTAGAGCAGCTTCCAAATAGTGTTTACTATCCTGGAGGCTCTGGGAGCTTAACGGTGGTGTCTGCTGTGAATATTTTGGTGTTTGGAGCTCTTGAAATTGGATCATTTTTCCTTCTCAACAACTACTTACAGAGGAAATTCGCGTTCTCCCCACTATATCAGCTCGCTTTCGTGCTTGAAACTCAGATATACTCCGTTCAAACAAAACTTTTCATCGAGACAGTACTGCTGCTGCAGTATGAACTCGCACACCTAGGTAACTTTCGACTTGCCATACACTTATGATTGATGGGCTAACTAAGACTTCCTGTAGGCACAGATTTCACCTTCCAGTTCAGGTGGCTTCACTAACAGGCCTGCTTGTCTCGGAAGTTCCTCCAACCTTGCTAATCTTACAGCGGGTCCTTAGCATCATAAAGTAGGATCATTTTGTCATTTTTGCCCTTCGAATGTCAGCAGAGAACACTGCGCGTCTAAGTGTTGGATGATTGCACTTGAGTCTTCGACGATCTACACCTCCATGAGGATGTTATGCCAGTGTTGGATTTGGACGACGCCTTGAAGAACTCTATCAACGAGAGAGGATGGTATTACCTTTACGTGTGTACCTCAAAAGAGGTGCAATACACAACCTAAAGTTGAAGAACACATTTTCGGTATACAGGAGGCTTTCTGGCTTTCTGGGCGCTGTTGCTTGTCGTGTTATCACGAGAGTACATTTGGAAATTCAAGTTTGATTCAAGTTTTGATCAAGTGACTTCGGTCGGCTTTTTAGTTAAGATGTGGGGATATTTTCTTAAATGCTTGTACGTGTTGTACTTGATGCTTATGCGTGCATCATATCGATACACATGCAGCGATATCACTTCATACGCTTCAGTGCATGCATCGGTAGAAAAGAAGCCATTGCAAGTTTGACAAAGCTTTATCTGCAAGTTTCGTGTGCTACTGTCTATTGCGTACGCTTCTGAATCGCCCGTGCACTTGAAGCCTCTGCATCGCGGTTGTCGGTTCGGTTTGGTTGGAACTTACATATCTGGGTTACACTCAGTATACTTCGAAGCAATTGATACGATGCAGCCTACGTCGATTACGATGAGCTAGCAAGATTTCCTTTAGTAATGACCAAAAAATTTACATTGGTCGAAATCACTCTTTACATCTTTGTAATGTTGACTTCTGTATACCCCTTCTCAAAAACGAGTTTTAACTATCGCGCAATTCTGGTGATCGGGTTACCCCTGTGGTAGCTATGGAGTAATAGTTGGTTTTGTAAAGCTTCGTTGGTGATCCCTATTATTATTTTTCCTTGTAGTCTTGCGTCAACCCAATTTAGGTTTGCTCAGTGAAGTGATGAAAGGGATCGACGCATCTAGAGAAGCTGTAAACACCTCGACGCTTCTAAGAAACGTTACTCGTTCACAGACGTCGTCATGGGATCGGCTCGAAAAAAAGTGGAATGAAATTCAAGTAGGTCGCCAGGGCTCGTACTCCATCGAGCGACTCGAAAGTCTGGATCTATACTGCAAGACCACGTCACAAATCCGAGTGGTTTTGGTGTGTTTATTGACAACACTACCTGCACTAGCTGCAGCTTTACTATTAGAAGTGTTACCATTACGACCACCGTCCGAAGGCTTGACTGCTAATTGGGTCTTCTGGTTGCGCTTGTTTCTCATGGAATTGATCCTCGGTTTTGCAGGGAATTCACAAGTAGCAGCATTTGTCCCGGGTCTTCATTTTACCATCCCGAAGAGGATCCTAATTACTCTGGGAGTTGCAGTATAACATGTCTTCTCGCAGCGAATTTGATCGGATTCCCTGTACCTCTTATGATGCAGTTTGGTACTATTCCAATCGCAATATTCACGCCACTAATAACAAGAATTGTCTTGGGTCCAGCTCTCATCGCAAAGACTTCTCCTTTCAAGCAATCCTCCGATATATTCCATCGATTCTTCTTCGCACATATGACGCTTGTCGGAGTTTATCCGCTCTACAAAGTTCTTTACAGTCATGTCCCAGTGGCATACCGGAGTATTGTGGTTATAGTTTTGCCGATCTGGAAATTCGCAGCAAAGAGTTTCATTGTTCGTTCAACTCGTCAACTGAAAGACTACATGCCAGAGCTCGTAGCGTTCTCTGTTGACTTTTTCGGAACACTATTTGTATCGGTGTGCATGTACACTTCCGGATCAATCTACTTGTCGGGGCTATTCATCGTAGCTGACGTGGGTCAGTCATTGCTGGAGTTCCGTGAAGTGTACTCAAACGCTAAGATTGTGTTTGGACTTCTCGAAGACCGACGTGCTTCTCAGGGGCGTCTTCATAGTAAAAAGGGTCGACGGCTAAGTCGATTAGAAAATGCCGAGCTGTTGACGACGATTGTGGCGTTTACGCGGAATCCAAAAGCATATAATGTTAAGAGGTTGCATGGTGCACGACTCTGGTCATGTATTCCTCACCCGATCACGCAAGAGCAGGTAGGACATCTTCAATTGCTAGAAGCATCGGGTGTATACACTACTCAGGAACCCGTGAATCATGCTTCAACCCGGCCAAACCCCCAACACAAACCTTGATTTCTACAACGCCTATCCGTTGCTCCTGCTTCGCTACAAATAATCACTCCATATGAGCTGGAACCAAAGATTACCGAAGATATCCAAGACATCAGGCGCACTGATAGATCGAAAAACCTTGCTATACAAGGATTACAGCTGCTATTTCACTGCGAATATCTCGCGTTGGTCGAGTACGTCGAATGTGTTGTCCCACTCGTATTCATAACGTACAAATTGGTGCTTCGTCAATTGCAGAACGCAGCGTACTACCCGAATGACGATGTCAACTGGAGTATATCTTCGGTTGTGAACCTTTTCGTTTTTGCCATGCTCGAAGTTGGATCGTTCATCTTTTTAAATGCTTTTATACGGAGCAAGTGCGCTTTTTCTCCGCTATATCAACTCGCTTTTGTCCTCGAGACACAAATGTGCCCAGTTCAAGTTCACTTATTCGTCGCATTGATAATTCTGCTGCAGTACGAACTTTTCCATCTTGGTGAGTGGATTCTCGAATTGTGTATTGTCTATAATGTTAACTGGTTTGCTGTGACTTTTGTCTAGGTGCTGATTTTAGCCTCCAATTCCTGTGGCTAAAGGATAATAGAAGAGCTCGTTTCATTCAAATCTTACTCTAGAGAAAGCCTCCAATTCCTGTGGCTAAAGGATAAATAGAAGGACTCGTTTCATTCAAATCTTACGCTGCTTCTTTTCTTAGTTTTCGGAATGTGTTTTGAAGTTGGTCCAAGTATTATTATTTTAACTTGGTTCCGAATTGACCTGTAGCTATGGCAGATCTGGAGGAACCGAGCGAAACAAGAAATTCCACACTAGTGAAAGAAACCCAATCGACATCTCACAGAGCGTTATGGAATCGGGTAGAAGAGTTCTGGAACGGAATTCAAGTTGGCCGTCAAGGATCATACTCTGTTGAGCGTCTTGAGTTACTCGAACACTATTGCAAGACTACGTCTAAAACTCGAGTATTTCTTGTGTGTGCACTTACACCGCTTCCAGTGTTGACAGTTGCTGTGTTACTAGAATGCTTACCTCTACGATCCCCATCCGAAGGCTGGGCTGCTAATTGGATGTTCTGGGTTCGTTTAAGCTTTATGGTGTTTACATTAAGCCTCGCTGGCTTCTCTCAGATAAACACATTCATTCCAGGCTTCAATCTCACAGGCACTAAGATGATCACTGCTTCGATGGGAATATGCATTGCTCAAGTGGGGACATACCTTCTCGAAGGTGTGGTGTTTGGTTTTCCTGTACCATTCATGTGGCAACTCGGAGCTATTACAATGGCAATTTACGCTCCCGCTGTAACTCGTCTGGTCTTTGGTCCTGGTCTGTTCGAAAAAGGTTCGCTACTTTGGCTGCATCACGAGCGATTTCAGCGATGTTTCTTTGTGCATTTGGCACTTACCGGGGTTTACCCGTTGTACAAGGTACTATACGACCTCATACCGCAAGGTTATCGTGGTGCTGTCGTTTTCGTCCTTCCGATTTGGAAGTTTTTAGCTAAGCGATTTGTCGTACGCGCCATCCGTGACCTGGAGGACTTCATACCTGAACGTGTGGCATTTTCGGTCGACTTTTTTAGCGCCCTCTTCCTCTCGGTGTGCATGACTACCTCTGGATCTATTTACCTGTCCGTATTGTTCATAGCAGCAGATGTATGTCAATCTCTGCTGGAGTTTCGCGAAGTACGCAATAATGCTACGGCTTTGTTACCCCTTCTTGACGCTCGCAGAGTTACAGAGGAACATATTCGAACGAAGAATGGACGATCTTGTGAGAAGTCTGAGACTACAGGACTGCTAACGTTAATTCTTGGTATAGCTCGTAATCCTAGTGTCTATCAAGTGACGTCCTTGAATGGTGCACGGTTGTGGGCGAGCCCACCCAACATCATTCCGGACAAGCTCGACAAAAGGATGCAAACGTTGGGGGCATCAGGCATCTACGGTTTAAGAGGCCATCCTTCCAACAGACCAGCTTTAATACCCACGGAACGTAAGACTCCTTATCGTCTAGCATGTTGGGATTATCAACGCGTATCGGTCGCCCCAGTTTCCATCAATCTAACCAGTGTTTCACTGCCAAAGTCTGTAATTATGACGAAGGGAGCGAGCATGAAGCTTTTGAAGACTAAAAGTCTTAAACAGGCGAAGCAAACCAAAGAATTGGTGTTACAAGGTCTGCAATTGTTGTTTCATTGCGAATACCTAGCGCTTGTTGAGTACATCGAATGTGTCGTGCCGCTGGTATTCGTCTCGTATAAATCAATTCTCGAGCAGCTACCGAATGTGGTATATTATCCTGGCGGTGCTGGAAGTTGGAGTATATCTGCAGTGGTGAATCTCCTGGTTTTCGCATCACTAGAGATTTTGTCACTCATTCTCCTTCATGTTTTTCTTAAGCACAAATTTGCCTTTTCTCCGTTACATCAGCTTGCGTTCGTATTGGAAATGCAAGTTTATCCCGTGCAAGCAAATCTGTTCCTGGAAACAATATTTTTGTTGCAGTACCAACTTGAACATCTAGGTAAGTCAATTGTCTACCTAGCTAACGATTGCCTACTAACTTGGAGCCGTCAGGTGCTGACTTTACGTTCCAATTTGAATGGCTTCGAGGCAAAAGCAAGTAGCAATAGACTGGTGTGAAATCACGATACGCTAAATATCCCTTTCAAGTTAACTTCAACATGTCTTTCCGCATGACATGATTGGCTGATACAGTTTCGATTACGGCCAATGGTGCGTGACATTAATAATCCATGTTTTGACCAATCCAATGCCCTCATTTGACTAAGATATTGCCCAGTCAAAAGTAGGCTCGCCGAAATGAGTGGAGGTTGCAGGAAGGTTGCGTCAAGCGACTTGTTGCTCGATGCTTCCCAATCCAAGCTCTCTTCGCTAAAATAGTCTTTTCCGCCCTGTTGGCAGTCACCACGCGTCAGCACATCGCACTCCCCTCGCATCATTAATAGTGCCACCAAAGCAAGCGTGTGGCTTGGTCGGATATAAAAAGCTCATGGGAAAAATAGCCAATCCGCGGGGCGAATGCACCCCCACCCCCAGTGTTGCGGGGAATCCAGCGCTTCCAACCTTCGTGCAAATAATCCTCGTCTTACCTCTTTCACTACAAGAATAAGTACGAATCCTATTTATCTCCACAATTCCCACAAAAACGGGTCAAATAGAGGGGGGGAAGGTGGTGGCGTCCGCACCAAGGAAGAAGAAACCTCCGGCCCACAACGAGCCCTAGAGGCCTTCCTACCAATATGTCGCTGTTCTCCGCCATGGCTGACGAGGGCAGCGTGTGGGCGCAGGGCTCGTCGCTCTTCAACATCTCGAGTCCGCTCAACGATCTACTAGAGAAGGACGACTTTACGCTGGAGCAGGTTCTACAGGAGGACGAACTCGTGCAGGAAGTCAAGACACGCAACACCAAGCTGTTAGACTTGTAGGACCATCACTCTGCCATTATTGGGAGTATTTTTAGCGTTTGCACTAACCCTAATTTCTTATTTAGCCTCTCACAGGAAGCGATCGTGCAGAAGCTCGTGGAGTACGTCGTCCGCAGTCCAGAAGACACTAGTGATGATCTACGTACACTCAAGTACCCCTACATGTCGTGTGAAGTCATTTGCTGTGATATTACTAGCATCACGGAGACTTTGGTGACGTCTTCAGAGGGAAAAGTGGTGGAGACGCTCTTTGAGTTCCTGTATCAGACGGGGGCGCTAGACCCTCGTCTGGCAGGATACTTTGAGAAGATCATGACGATGCTGATGGTCCGTAAACCGCAGGAGATGACGGCTCTGCTGAACAAAAACTCGGACCAGTTGTTGGCGGGTTTCGCTCGTCATGCAGCCAGCTTTTCCATTGCAGAACTGCTTAAACGTCTCTTACAACCTTACCAAGCGGACTACATGGACGATTGTATGGATTTTCCAGGCATGTCGATGGGTTTCCCTCCGTCAAATTCGTGGTACGGAGCGGAAGAAGATGATGGATTAAGTGGCAGTGAAACTCCTACTGCGTCGAAAGACAAGACGCTCACGTGGCAGTCGGAACCGACTGTGGTGGATTTGCTGCTCACGACACTTGCTGATTCCAAGGCTGACAGTGACGCACACAAGCACGCGTCGGAAGTGCTGGTGGACATTATTCACTGCGGAACGCGTGCACAGCAGACCGACCCTGCTTCGCCTGCGAGCTCAAATGCACCAGTGTCGTTTGCGCTGCTGGAACACTTGGAAACGAAGGAAGTGGCGGATAAGTTGGTAGTGCTGGCTGTCCCTTCAGAGGATGTTGCTTCCCCGTGTGTGTCGTCGATGACCGGTGCGATTTCTGTTCTGAGTGCGCTGCTGTCACGTGCTACGAACGCGCAATACTGCGCGACGGATGAGATGCCGCCCGCCGTGGCGTGTGCTGTTGAACGCCTCACGCAGATTTGTGCGATCTTGAAGTCGGACGGAGCGGATGCCGGAACTATTCGTAACCAACGTCACCAGGAAGTCCCGCGTTTGGGATTGCGTCGATTGAAGATGGTTGGACTCGTTGTGTTGCTGATGCAGTCCAAATACCAGAAGGTGGATATTGCGCTGCTTGATCAACACGCTATTGAGACCTGTCTGGACTTGTTTTTCAAATTCGAGTCTGTGAACATGCTACACGCTGACGTGGAGAGCATGGTGATTGGTATCTTAGAAAGTGGTAGCCACGAATTGCTGGTAGGATTAGTGAAGGAAGCACGCCTTCTACCGCGTATCATTGAGGCACACGAGAAGAACGATGAAGCTACGGCAGTCGCCAAGGGCTTTTCACTTGGATTCGTGGGTCACCTTCACCGGATTTGCAACATGCTCATGACCATGCTGGAGGATGTGCGTGGCAGCACGAATGAGGAAGGCTCATTGAACGAGATGCGACACGCAGACACAGTCTTGGAGCTTTTCGAAGAGGACGAGGTTACGTGGAAGAAATGGGAGGAGCTGTCGTCTAAAGTACTTGCCCCTATTTACGAGCGTGAACGTCTTCCTCTGGGTGGGGTGACAATTTCTCAGGGTGGCGAGGACCCGTACTCGGTTATGGGATTCAACCAGAACGATGAGCTGCTGAACGCTCAGTTCGCCGAAATGTTAGGCGCCTCAGGCTTTGGCTCCGACCCCAATGGGTTTGATACGGATTTCGACGTTAAGGACACTGACACACCCATGTTGCCGGAAATCATGAACGACAGCAGCAGTAGCGAAGAAGAAGATGAAGAGGAGCTGGCACGACAGGAGAGTGCCTCTAAGGACGGTGCGAGCACCGACCGCTGGGCAAACTTTGAGTCAGGCGGCAGCTGGGCTAAGTTTGAGGATACCTTCGAGGACATTCCTTTTGAGCCTATTCCCGGTATGGATATGGAGAACGACGATTTTGACGATGGTGAGCCGGTGCCTGAAATTGTAACCACGGCAGACCTGGCTGTGAATCGCGCGGCAGCTGCTGCAGAGCCTGCTACTGTCTCGGCGGAGACGGCGGCGGAGACAACCACGGAGACTCCCGTTGCGGAGGAAACTACGGCCTCCACTACAATGGAGACGGAGACGAAAACTGAGACGACAGAGGAGGGTAGTGCCGCTAGCAGTTCGGAGGCACCTAGTGCAGAGACAGCTGCGGTAGAAGAAACTTCAAAGGATGCTGAAGCCCCGGAGGCGCAGGCGTGAATTGACAGTCAATAGATTCGCTCTTTGATGGGGTGCAGGATCGCCTTCGGCAGACAAATAAGCCACCGCCCTAGTATCATGTAGTTTCCTATAGTTTTTGTTAATCCTTTCACTCCAGCGTCGCCTTTCGCATCTTGCACATTCCCATACTTGTAGCAAAATTGTTGTCTTCTTATCTTGAAACAAGTAGACATCGACCACCTAGTTCAACGTCTCCGACGTGATCGTGATCGAGATCGTCGACTACGATCTCGGTTTCGCATCCGCTCTCGACTACGACTACGGCTCCGGCTTCGACTGGAGCTGTAACTTCGTCGTCGCCGGCGATTCTGTGACGGTGACCTTCGACGGCGATGTCTACGATCACTTTCCGACGAACTGGAGCGTGAGCGATACCGGCGTCTACGTCTTGATCTAGACGAGCTTCGACTGCGAGACGGGCTCCTACGCCGACCTCGACTTCTTGAACGTGAACCACTGGGACGTTGCGGGTGACTTCGATTTGAAGAGTCTGACCGTCGAGATGCCTCAGGTTGCACGATTGATGCAGGTGCGACTACTTGTGTCTTCGTGTCTTCATCTGTGGTTGACACCACTACAGTCGGAGGGACCGGAGGAGGACCAAGCGAAGTAGTATTCGTGAATGGTACATTTGGAGCAACTTGCATTCGATGTTGGGGTGGGGGCGGAGGTACTCCAACAAGTGGACTTGGCTTGATCACCAGAGGAGAAGCAGTCAGTGGGGATGGAGAAGGAACTAGAGGCCCTCTGGGATTGTTCGATGGTGGAGCGGGTACCGGGACATCGGTTTTTAACGAGGACTTCACAAAACCCGTATGAAAAGCAGTAGCAAGTGTAGTGGTAGGCGTCGACGTCTTCACAAACCCGCGCATTCCACCAGGTCTCACTGTTGCTTTAGCGCTTCCAACTCCGGTGAAGCCTAAACCTTTGCGCTGGTCAGCCTTGCTTTTGCGACGACTGTCATTCCATCGCTCCAATTCTGCAGCATCCTCTGCATCGAGCGCACGATCGTTGTTTTGCTCTCCAATAATTTGCGATGGCTCATTACTTGATGGAGACTTCTGCCACCCTCCCACATCATTGATGCCGCTGGCACGGACTACAGTTCCACCACGACGAAAGCGCGCGTCCCGTTTAGCAAGTGCAAGCAACTCAGTGGAAACGGGTTGTCCTGACACGTCCATATTGTACACTAGTTGAGCAGCAAATTGTGTCTCGTTGCGCGTCACCAAGGTGTACGCTGTGCCAGGTTCAAACCCCTCAAGGCCCATGCGTCCTGTGCGTCCGATGCGATGCACATGAGTATCTATGTTTTTGGCCACATCGAAGTTCACCACATTTTTCACGTCCTTGACATCGAGGCCACGAGCAGCCACATCGGTAGCCACAAGAACACGACATTCTCCATGTTTGAACTTCGAAAGTGCTTCAGCACGCTCTTGTTGTGTTTTGTCACCATGCAAACATAGTGCTGGTGCTGACGGAAACGCAGTAGCCAAATTCTTGGCTAGTTCCTCACAACCAGCTTTACTACCAGCAAAGATGAGTAGACGACCCTCTTCGACCAAGCTGCGTATACGTGACATCAACCATGGCCACTTCGATCCATGGCCAGGCAATACGACAGCAATTTGGCGGATATCCTCATTGGCTTGACCCACCTGACCAATTGTCAACTTCACTGGATTTGTAAGTACATCCAACGTCAGCGCTTCAATTCTTCGGCGGAAAGTAGCTGAGAACATGAGAGTTTGGCGATCCGGGCGTACCTGTCCCATGACAGACCGCAACTGAGGTTCGAACCCCATCTCAAACATGCGATCAGCTTCATCAAGAACCACAAACGTCACACGGTTCATAGGAGCTGCTTTCTTTCGGATCATTTCAATAAGTCGTCCCGGTGTTGCCACAACAACCTCGACACCTTTCTTCAACGCTTGAATTTGTTCCCACTTCCCTGCTCCACCATATATCGCGGCACACGACGCTCCATACACGCCCAGAAACTTCTTCGCTTGTACGTACGTTTGATGTGCAAGTTCGCGTGTCGGTGCCAATACAATAGCAATCGGTCCTTCACCCCGTTGCAACTCCCTTTGATCCATCACATGACGTACCATTGGCAAAGTAAACGCCAAAGTCTTTCCCGACCCCGTTTTGGCGATCCCAATCAAATCTCTCCCTGAAAGAGCCACTGGAAAAGCTTGAGCTTGAATTGCTGTCGGAGCTTCCAGTCCGAGTTTCATAAGAGTTTGCAACATCTTTCGGTCGAAACCAAGATGCATAAACGACCTCACGGGTGCCGCCACATCTGCTCCATCCACTTTTACACTCAACTCGGACCTAATTTTTGCTACTTCTTGGCCACTAAGGGCTGAAGTTTCACTATGAAGTGTATAGAAAATTTTCCGGAATGGTTCGTATTCCACAGTAGAATGGTCGATTGGAGCCAAAACTTCCATCACCTGCTTGGTCATGTCGTCGGGAGCTTCAGCACTATCCAATTGCTTGGCCGTAGCGTAAACTTCTTCGTCTGAGTCTTCATTTAGACCCACACGAGGCTTCTTAGTACTCTGCCAAATATTGCAATATAACAAGATATTTGTCAATATCAATGCAACAAAATTGTTTAAGCTAGTTTTAACCATACCCGTGCGAATGGCTCGAGATAACTGTCTGCGTCATCCTCTGCATGGTTCAGTACTTGCGGCTGCCATGTTGGAAGTTTAGCACCTTTAGAAATAGCAAAAACGTTTTTAATTGCTGCAGCGATTTTCTCACCTTGTCCACCACACGTTTGGGTATTGTGCGTTGTTGCTGTACTTGGGCGTCGATTCCCTGCATGAAGGCGTCTAATGGGTCCACTTCGTCCTCACCATCATCTGTTATACCAGTAGACGACTGCTCTCGTTCATCTGCACTGTCCTCTGCGTCGAAATAGTCTGTAGTTTGAGCTTTGCGCCGCGCACCGCGAAGATACTCGCGTTGCAACTGCTCCATTGCGAAAATAACGACAGAGTGTTTTAGCACTTTAAAAATGTGTAAAATAACGTGTGTATAAAACGCCAATTACACGTAATTTTCCATTTTGAGATTTTGAGATAAAAATGGCGGAGCAACAGCCGACGACGAAGAAGACGCCGTCCGATTTCCTCAAAGGCGTGCTTGGTCGCCCCGTGGACGTGAAGCTCAACAATGGCGTTGAGTACAAGGGTGTGCTGGCCTGCCTCGATGGCTTTATGAACATCGCCATGGAACAGACGCAAGAGTATCAGAATGGACAGCTCAAGGCCCAGTACGGAGACTGCTTCATCCGCGGCAACAACGGTTGGTGGCAAATAATGACGCAATCTTTCATTTATACTGCAGAATCATTTCTAAATGTTTGGTATTGCGACAGTGCTGTATATTTCCGCGTCCAAGTAATTCAGTGGAAGAGGCAATGAAAACCCATTAACATGATGCAATTGCATTGTTGCTTTTCGTTTTGTATCAAATTATAATGTGAGTAACCCCGTTCCTATGCCAAAGGTGAAATCGGTTTGGTCGAGAGTTCAAAGTGCATACTTCATTGTGAATTCCGAATAGTGGTACTTCCCCAATAGTTCTGCAAACACCTTGGCATTTCGTCAACCCTTTCTGTATTTTCCGAGTGAAGTTCCTCTGGCATTGATCTCCCAATTTGTTGATGAGAATAGCACAGTTTGAAAACCTTAAGATCATGAAACACTAAGCGAAATAAATTCGGACTACTGAAGTACAGCGTTCGTCCTACTTAAAAAAATAATATTCACTGTCCCCCTGACAGATTTATTTAAGTTTCACTCTCAGAGTTTGTTACTGCTACGGTAGTAAACCTAGAGATGATGTCAGAAGATTCGAACGCTGCAACCCCGTCAACAACGTTGTCGAGTCCTCACATTTCGCTATTTCGACGTCTTGACGACAGATGAAATGAGATGCAAATAGGTCGGCAAGGGTTTTACTCAGTTGAGCGACTTGAGAGTCTGGATCACTACTGCAAAACTACATCAAAAACTCGAGCCATTTTGGTGTGCGTACTGACCCCACTGCCAGCGTTGATAACAGCCGTGTTACTGGAATGTTTGCCCTTGATGTCGAACACTAAGCATAGTGTAGAAGCGTAGATGGAAGATTTGAACGCCGCCTGGCGGGGCAAACGCCTCCGGGATCTTGGCACGTAGCTTGGTGAGGAGAGAGAACTTTCACGAATGATCAAGACTCTCCTCATGACAAGCTACGTGGCCTCACTGATCCTACGTACATTATAAATAGAGTACAACCTCAAGATCTTATCTCAACCTAGGATCCTCGTCTTGGACGTGAGCATAAGATCAGGAGGGAACTTCCGACACTTGAGTGAACCTTCTGAGGGGTGGGCTGTAAACTGGGTGCTGTGGATTCGAATGGCTTTAATGCAAGTGATACTTGGTTTTGGAGGGAATTCACAAATGGCCTCGTTTGTACCAGGTCTCAATTTTTCGATTTCGCAACGCGTTATTGTGGCGTTGGGAACATATTTCGTTCTGCATCCTAGCAGCTTTCACGATAGGGTTTCCTGTTCCATTCATGATGATACTAGGCTCTGTTCCAGTTGCAATATGCATGCCTGCCTTGATTCGACTTGAGCCATATTCATGAAAGGTTCACATTTCAAAATATACTCTGACAGATTTCACAGCTTTTTCTTCGCATACATGGCGTTGTTAGGCGTTTATCCCATGTATAAGGTAGTTTACGAATTTGTACCAGTGCATTATCGTGGTGCCGTGGTGATCGTGTTACCTATCTGGAAATTTGCAGCTAAAAAGGTTCTTTCACGATCTATTCGAGAGGTTGAAGACTACATTCCAACAATTGTGGCTATTACTGAGCACGCTGTTCATCTCAGTGTGCATGTCAATGTCAGGGTCGATCTACTTGACAATATTGTTGATTGCAGCAGACATTGCAGAGTCTATACTAGATTATCGTGAACTTCGGTCGAATGCAAACGTGTTAATAGCGCTTCTTGATGACAGGAACAAATCACTAAAGCATTTCCAGCGAAACATTCAAAGCTCAGAATCGACTGACTTGACTGCTTTAGTTCTCGAAATGACTCGAAATCCTACTGACTTCAATCTTGTTACTCTCGATAATGTTCGCCTGTATGCGTGCTTACCGCATCCGCTCACGAGTAAGCAGGTTGAGACGCTTCATGTTCTTGAACTATCAGGCGTGTACAGTCGAGAAGGTCAGTCTTCAGGTAGAATACTGAATTCCTGCCAGCAGCAACATAGTCCTAGACTGGTTCAACATCGCTCTTCGCACAAAGCGCAACGTGTGTTTGTTGAACCTGTACCAAGCAACCTTGTGCCCCAGAATGCAGTGATCCCGTCACCAAAACTAATGCTTGAAGGTCATGCAGATAAGAGGTCGAAAACTAAACAAGCGGGAAGATCAGCCAAATTGGTGAAGCAGGGACTTCAGCTACTATTTCACTGTGAATATCTTGCATTGGTTGAGTATGTCGAGTGCATAGTACCTCTCGTTTTCGTCACGTTCAAGTCCATCCTCGAGCAGCTACCAAATATCGTGTATTATCCTGGTGGTGCTGGCAATTGGACTTTAAGTAGCGCAGCGAACATTTTAATGTTTGCATCGCTCGAAATTGGTTCTCTCACCCTTTTCGACAAGTTGCTGCAGCGGAAGTTTGATTTTTCCCCACTACATCAACTTGCGTTCGTGTTGGAAACGGAAGTGAATACGGTACAAGCGACTCTTTTTGCCGAGATCATAATCTTACTGCAGTACGAGCTCCAACATTTAGGTTCGTGCTGTCAGTATAACTTGAATCTTTTTTTTGAGGTTGGGTAATCCAACAACGTGTCGTGTGTATTGGTTTACCACAGGTGTCGACTTTAGTCTACGTTTTGAATGGCTCCATCACTAGGTTCTTCAATTACGATAATCGTGGAGATTCTAGTACAATCCTATCATATCAAAGAAACAACAACAAACAACTCGACTACTGTTAAAAGCTGGTTTATGATCTTGCCTCAAATTACAGATAATGTAAGCTTCTTGAACGTTTTAGGGGCGACTGAAACACGCGCGTCCAGCGATTTGCGAGTTAAAAAACTATGTCACGGTCAGTTCGGCGTAGATTTCTTATATTACGTCTAGAGAAGAAATGGAACGATATCCAAGTTGGACGACAAGGGGTAAATGAATACTCTATCGAAACCTCTCAACGAAACATACTGTCGGTCAGTACCAGCGAGTTACTGCTTAGAGCCTGCCATCTAGCGTGAAATGCCACCGGATTCCCAATACTCTTAAGACACAAGCTCGAGGTATGCTTATGCTTATGGAACTATTTCTACCTACTTCGAATATGAAGGTTTTTGCTCGTGGTTGGCAAAGCACAGTTGTGGACTTGGTGATTGGTGAGGTTTACCCTCACCAAAGATTCCTTACGAAGTCAATCCAGTGGTGTATGGGGAATCGTTATCGTGGTACTTCCTTTCCAAAAACATTGCGCGAAGCCCTTGATGGTTTGGGCATCTCGTAAACTTTAAGGTTTCCTGTCCGATATTGTGTTTTTTACTACGGTAGTTTTCTAAGGTGCCTTGTTCATCTGTGTGTATGACAACCTGGTCGCTCTACCTCTCAGCACTGTTAATTGTAGGGCAGTCATTTCTGCGGATGCGAGAGGTTCAAGGAAATTCAAACTCTAGTGAAATTCCTGAATGCCCAACGCTGCTATTAGAACATGCTGTTTCGAAGCAGTAGTGTGCTAGGCGCGGCATTCAAATTGCTAATTGCTCGCGATAGTCCACCCAAAGTCGTGAGTATTAGTATGTAGATGGTACTCAACATCAGCATCCCTTTCCACTTGAGCAAGGAGAGCTACTACAAACACTAGAAATATTGAGTGTCGTTGTGTCCTCACGGTAGTCTTTCAACCAACGTATAACGAACAATAAGTGTGACAACTCCACAAGACCACTTCAGTACACTGTACATTTGTTGCCATTTACTTTCATGCTTCAGCTCAACTTCAGTATTCAGCAGCTGCGATCGATGCTTTCACTTTGACCAGAAAGATGAGGCGTTTGCGCTCAAGGTTGGCAACTGAGCAGGTTCGAAATGCTCTTCAATTTTCTTCACACATCCGCGATGACACATGCGTAACTCCTCAAACGTTGGCAGCATTTTTCCACTAGCTTGTACCTCAGCAGAAGCAGTACATTTGCAGACACCAGAGATTAACGATTCAGCCAGACTGGAGTGCAATCTCGGCTGCATAATCGAAAAGAAGCTTCCACCTCGGCCTGCTTGTGAGCCATTGCACGCTTTGGAGCACGGAAAGCCCTCCATGTTGAGGTCACCGAATATCACATAGGAACTCGAGATATTCGCTTGACCGGAGCGAGGTGTCGTTAACCCCCACTTAGCTGTAAGAAACACAAAGGTTAGAGATTCATTAGCTGCATCGTATTGCATCGACTTGTAGTACCGTGGTTGCCGTCAGGGACTCGACCACCAACCAGTTGCCAGGTTACGTTCATGCTGCCATTATTCATCTGCCATCTATCTCAGCACAATATTTTCAGGTTAACGTCAACATACGATCCTATGCAGACCGAGAAGGGTACTCACGTTGCTTGCATCAGGTTTTCAATGTTGTATGGAGCCGATCCGTCCGCATTCAGCTCTACACCTGTGAGCGGATCGTTTAGGCAAAATTCGTGTGGCGAGTTTGTAAACACATCACCGGCACAAATGGTAGGTATGCCATTTCCATCCCACCACGAAGCCACACTCACGTCGGAGTCCAGCATCTCGGCTACCAGAGCCCAAGGTGGCACAGCAGCACGTGGACTCTTGACGAGTACCAACATTTCTTCATCATTTGTTGATTCAACCAAGTCCACTAAAGTCTGATCCTCAGCGAGCGGCTCAAAAACTCGAGGCTTCTTCACTTCCTCTTGAGTAGAAGTGGACAACTTGAGTCGAAACTCGGCTTTCATCGGGTCAGTGGAATTTTGCACGGGTAGATTCGGGTCCAGTAGTGCATGGTAGAATGCAGCAGCGGTAGTGTTCTCCTGCTTCCTTCCATCCTCAAACAAGTGAGCACTCCCCAAAAGTTCATGCAGCGATCCATTTCGAAAGAAATTCCCCGAGCAGAGTCTCGCAAGTTGCAACTTCTCTCCGAGTTTCATCAACTCTCTATCTTCCAACGACATGGCCAGCATGTGTTGAGCGAACTGCACATTATTATCTGCTTGGCAACCAAGTTTCACGAACGAATCATTACGTGTTGGATCTGGAAAACTGGGTGTTGACGTCTGCAAGAAGAACCCCCCAGTACCATCGTCCTGAAATGCCACTGCTCCTTTTGCATGAGCATTGAACAAGTCCGTCCCTCCACACACTTGCTTTCCATTTTCAAGTGTTCTAGTCCCGTTCGGATGATAAGCCCCAGCAATTCCATTGAGCTGATCATTAAACACTGCCCAATACAAATTCTCTTCATCTTTCTGCTTGAGTGTGTGACTCACCGGGTCGTTTCCCCCTTGACCCAAGCACTCGTAGCCCAAGTCGCGAAAGTATCGGAATTCTGGCATTCTCGAATCTGCATAGAGATAGCAGAGCCCTGTAGCCCTCGTTTCTAGTGCCGGCCATCCAGCCGTAGCCACGTTACTGCAGTCTGGAACGGGACAGTCGCACGGCGTGGGAACCACGGGTTTAGCGCCATCAGGCGATTGCACATGTGACGGCAGCTTTAGCACGGCCCACCATGCCACAGGGTGGCCCAAACCGTCCAACGCTCGAGTTGCAGCCACTCTACCAACCATCAAAAGCAGCATCACCAAGTTCATCATCATGGAGATAGGATCTGATTCAAAGATTCCAAGTGAACAACTCTTGACAATAAATACCGAGACTTTTATTTGACGACATGGTCCTTACATGCGGACTTCGGTTTATCACTCAAAAAATCGTATCTACACAACGCCGCTAATCGGACGTTGGTAAGGTGTGTTGCAACTGCCCCAACTCACGCTCTTACTCCGAACGTGTGTTTCATACCCGGCAGCATGCAACAGCACACTCATAAAAAAGAACTTGCTGGAAAATAGAGATCGTCAACACGTATATCCTTCCTCAGTCCTTAAATGGGCACAGACTGAGGTACACCGCTCATGGGCTTGAGCATCTTGGCCGAACGATCCGTTGGGAACGCAGGACGTTCACTGCTCATCTTGCGCTTCTCCCCGACCGACGGTTGAGTCTGTTGCGGAAGTTGTTGCGGCATTGGGTAGTGCATCTCCGGTGGCATTTGTTGCTGTGGAGGCATCTGATTCATCATCACCTGGGGGTGAGGGAAAGTTGGTGGCAAACTTCGAGATTGACCGTCATGGTGATACGTCGGTGGAGCTGCATACATGGGGTGTGTTGCCATCACGTTGTGCATGAGAGGGGTGCCATTGGGCGTCATGAGTTGCTGCGACTGTCCAGACTGCATTGATGCCATATCAGACTGTGGACTCTTTTTAGCTGCGTCAGCACTGGTAGCAGCTTTACGTTTCTGACGGGCGAGTACACGACTCGAGCCAACTTCAAATGATGTCGACATGCCCGAACCAATACACGCGTAATAGCGACGATCACCAGCCACCATCTGCACGAAAGCCTCGAATTGCACGTAATACTTGACGTTACGACGTTTGCATTTACCTTGAGCCATATCTTCCGTGTATTTCCAGACTTTTGGCTTGAACTCGAAACAGGCAACATTACCATCTTGTTGCACAAAGTCTGGGAGGCGTTCACCCGTGATCCATTGGTCTTTCATGGCGTCCATCTCTTCTGTTTCAATGGTACGGCCCAACATACACTCCCGAATCACAGCTTCTTCAAAAGCCACGGGAATGTTCTCGAGTGAGTGCACACGACCGAGCAATATGAGATCATCAAAGGTCACGTTGCTGTTGAGTGTGACTTCTGTGACCAAACTGCCACGACATTTGCCCCACATGAAATCATGTTGCTTCAGATCTTCAATCTTGATGGCTGAATAGTCGCCAAAGACTTTGCAGCTGGGGAAACATTGTAAGTTGCGACGTCCATTTCGCCAGTACTTGAGTTTCAGTGGCGTCTTGACTTTGATCATGGCTTCTTGGGCTGTGCCTGTGTTCCCTCGAACTTCGTACTGCGGCTGGGGGTACGCATCGACTTCCTTCTTGGTGACATGGTTGTCAAGTAGTGAAGGGAATTGGTGGTTCGGGAGAGACAGCATACTACCCGGCATGGGGTTGTACATTTGAGAGCCTGAAGGTCTGGGGAAATGGGGCTGCGGGCCCTGGCTCATGTCAGAGTGGTGGAAGCTCCTGGGCTCCGGATACTGGCCATAGGGGCTCAGCCGCTGACTGGAAGCGTAGACTTGAGATCCATATGAATCGTTGAACGGGGCACTAGTGGTAGTACGTAGTGCGTCTTCTCGGTAGGACTTGCGACTGTACTCGAAAGGGAGCGGGTCAGCTGCGTAGTCTTCGGACGTGCTTGGGCCCGGTTTGGTCAAAGGTTGGTACTGCATGGAAGCGGAGGTCACAGGTGGGTACTGAGGCGGGTACTGTGTGGGGTAGGGCATCTGGTAGATATTAACCGAGGGTTTGACATCCTCTTGGCCTTTGGGACTTCGGCCTTGCGGCGGCGTCAAAGAGGCGCTGGATGGAGGCGCAGAGCTTGACGGCGGCGCGTAGAGCTGGTTGAGCGTCATGCCGACGGCCATCGAGCTGCGGTAACTAGTGCACGTGGTGGAGTGGGTGGGATTCGCTCGGCCAGCGACGGAGCGAGACGGCCAACGTGACACGACGCCTGAGCCTGAGCGCGAGCAGTGGAAACGAGAAATGAGCGATCGGAGTGGGGACTCGCGACGCGCCCTGCTGTGTTCGCCAGAGTGGGTGGCGCCGCATCCCCTTTTATAGGGAACCGAGAAAAGGGCACGGCCCCATTTTCGTGAGCCCAGTTTTGGCTGCCTCGACAGTCCAGCACTGTATTGCTCGAATGTGCGCCTGAGTCAAAGAAATGGCGGAACCAGTCTGGTTTGGCTGGATTCTGCGTAGCTCGAACTGTGCGTTAGCAAAGCGGCGTCGCATTCACTTGCCGCGGTTTCGGACCGACCCAAGCGACTGAAATGGGCGCCGAAATGAGTCGCGGGCTCGTCTGCAAGCGCAGGCGGCAGTCAGTGGCGTACCCGCGCAGAGCCGGGCCTGTACACTGACACATTGAAGAAAAAGTTCCATCTTTTGACTACAGTGACCCGTCGCGCTGCGTGGCAGAAGGGGCCTTTGTGATTTCGAAGCAGGGCTTTTACGTCGGACGGCAAGCTTCTGCTGCGTGAGCGCCGCACTTACGGCATAGGCAACGTGAGTGCTAGCGCTTGTATTAGTACGCACTGCCTGTGGTGCTCACATGCAGTAGTGTCGAGTCCGTGGGAGCTTTTCGCGCGGTCTCCTAAGTCGCCACGACAGTGGGCGATCGAGCCAGACCACAAACTACTGAATCAATAGTGGGATCCAGTGACACAGAACTGTGTCGTCGATCGCAGTGGTCGACACCAACAGCAATTGCAGGTTGCCCCACCACCGAGAGCTTCCGACGTGGCGCTGCCAGACAGCGCTGCGTCCAGCGCCAACTACCAAAATGTGCGGCAGCCATCCACCACGTACCCGGGCGGACTCCGTCGCGATTTGAGGGTTCGCGTCACGCCAGCAGCTCGCAAGGAGGGCACGTGTCGACCACAGCCTTTCGTACTGTACAGCCAGCTTCAACGAGGGAATCAAGGCATTTCTTGCGAAAAAGGGCCTGGCGGTGATGATTTCGTCGGATTTCAGGACCAGCTTCTGCATGCCCGCCCGCCGTCGAGTCGACGGGGCTATTCCGTCCTCGACGTCTGCGTCAGCCTCTTGGCAATGCTGCCAAGAGGCCAATGTACCAGCAACAGCATACCCATGTTTGCTAGTTGCCTTGCGAGTGGGAGTGCCTTCAGCTTTTGGGCTTTGTCTTGGCCCCACTATACTCCTGACAGTCGCCCAAATCGTTCGTTTACACATTTCGGGTCGACACACGCACAAACAGTCAAGGCGAAGCCAGTGCCACTGGCCACTCGCTACACCCGAACGCATTACGACCTTATTCACGCTGCAACAACGTCGGCATGGAGGTTGGCGACTTTGCTCGTCGAACTGCAGCCTGCAGATGCATGTAACGGCAGGCTGGTCTCTGCAAGCACATCTTGGCTCACAGATGCTTCATTAGCTTACGCTTCGCACGTCCGAGCTGACGAGGTCTCGATTGCACGCACGGCAGCAGCTGGACCCGCAGCAGAGGTTTCATCGCGTCGCGAGCAGCGTGCTTGGCAAGCATTGCTTGCTGGTGCCGACGCTTCTGCCTCGTACGGCTGCATGCAGCCTGCATGACATTGACATTGGCATCTAACGCCGATGTGTTGGCATGAACAGGAGTGGCATGCAAGGGGCGGAAGATAAGCAGGCAACGCTGCCTGGCCACGCCCACCTTGAGTGGATAGCGCCACGTCAATACAAGCAGAGTGGGATGCCTAGCCAAGATGTCCACAATGCTACAACTTGGATAAGTAGGTCAACAGGATCGTGCTGAGTGGCCAGCGAGCAGCGCAGCAAAAGCAAAAGACCACAGTAAAATGAATGATGCACTGGGGGTGCAACACCTACATCCCTCTATTTCGTTGATAAATAAACAATCTCTCCTGCAACCTGTACGGACAGTACAAGCCACTTTATGCCATTTGTATCGCTGCCTTAAACTCGCGCACCTCGCGCTCGCGTTGTTCGGCTTCCAACCGCAGCTCCTTTTGTCGCTTGGCTTCTTGCTCCTCCATCTCGTGTACGTGCACTCGATGGTAAGTTGATGAGATCGGCATGTCATCGGCACACTGCGACGATTTCCTCGGTGAAGAAGGCGATGGCGGAGGTGACAACTCCACAGCCTCTGGACTGCGTACCAGCTCACTGTCAAGTGTTATTGCTACGGTCTCCACCACCTTGAAGGTCACCGGCTCGTCGTCTTCCGCTTCATCGTCTGATTTATCCATGATTTTTCCGTCACCTCGATCCATGAGCATTTCCTGCACTTCATGGCCGACTACTAGCTCCACTTGGTTGATACTGACAGTAGATGGAACGACAGTGGCGGCTTCAGTCGAGTATTCCTTGTCTGGAGTCGTGTTGGACTTGGACGGACAGCACCCCATGGTGACAGTTGCAAAACTTTACTGATCTCGATGACCTGGAGCCAAGTAGTGCTGTCCTAGTGCAATGATCAAATGCTTCAAATGGTTTTGGAGTGGCAGGCTCGAGGAAGGAGGACAGACTCCAAGGCACTCAACGTCCTCGTGAGACCAAGTTAGCATGGCTACATTCGTGTGGGGTACATGAGAAGTTAGGCAAAAAAAAACCCTGTCAGACTTTATCAACTTCAACTTGATGTTTGAACTATACTGTCAGACATTATCAACTTCAGGTTCCTAGTCGCCTAGGAAGAGAGCCACACCAGCCAGCACCCAGCGAGCTCTGTCACCTGCAATGGGCATTGATATCTCCACCAGCATTCGCTCACGGTCTGTGGCATAATAGAGTGGGGTCTTGATGCAGGTCTCCTTTTCATACATCTCTTGTGCATCCTCGCGCACAAACGCCACGTAGCAGGAAGGCACAGCAACCAGTTCCTGTGCATCCGACACTGCTTCCAGTAGTGTACCTCCTTCAAATGAAGCACCTTGCAGCAATAGTCTCGTGAGCTCGAACCACTCTGCCTTCGTACCGCTTAGACGCTCGCGTTCCCAACAGGATAGCAACTTCATTCCATCCATTGAGCACTTTTGTTCACGTGAACTCTGCTGACGCAGAGCATTGAGGAACGTGCCTGGGTGAAGCAGCTCTGACAGGTCCAGGCCCTTCGTAAGCAATTGACCAGTCCCCACAGCCTCCTGCCATTCAGAGAGCGCCCGCTTACGCATGGCAAGTCCACGCAGCCAAGTGCCGACGTTCTCGTTGCCTTCCCACAGAGCAGCCCACTCTGACGGAACAACACCCTTTAGTAGAGCCTTCGCTACCATTTGAATAGCTGGTGTGAGTAGTCCGGTGCCGTAAATCACTTTTTTCAACGCCTGAAGACTTGAATTCACCTGTTGAGCCAGGTCGAGAGCGTACTCATTCTCTAGTGCCACAAAAGCATCCGCTGGTGACATGGCTTGCACGTTCTTTCCTGTGCTGGAGGTCAGGGACGTTCCTTCCAATTGGAAACCAGTCGTGAGCTTACCCCACGTCTCCAGCAAAGGACCGAGCTGTGCCCGCCACTTCTCACGGTCGAATGTCGTGGCTTCAGCTTCGCTCGATGACAGAGCCTTTAGTTGCGAGATCACTTGGCCGGAGAGTGAACGCTGCATGGAACGCTCAATATTATCTGGAAGACCAAACATGGCGGGAGCGTCAACGTCCGGGAAACGGTCGATAATGTCGAGGAAGTCGGCATGTTGAGTGCTTTGAGGTAGCTTCACACCACGAGTCAGACTTTTTTGCCCTGACAGCAGCTCTTGACTAAAGTACTCGGTTAGGTTGCATCGGAGCACACGGAGGTCATACGGATTGTCGATACGTCCACCGTAGATCGCATTCTCCATCAGACCGTGCAAAGTTTGCCAGTCAATGGCACCAGATCCGCCTCCACTGGTCTGACAGGCTAACTCCATCACATTGGCCCCTGCACGGAAGTCTCCAAAAGAGAACTCGTAGAACTTGGTCCAGCCTTGTGGAATGTACGTACGTCGTTCTTGCAGTAGAGCATGGAAGAACGCAAGCAGGAAAAGTAGCTGTGCACGCGCAGAGGAGCCCTTGGCGATGAAGGCAGGGTTCCACGCAGCGTATGTCCGTTGCAAATTTTTCTTCATGCCCGGTGGAGACTCAAACGTGATCTTTAGACTTTGTTCTAGCAAGACCAACGGGAAAGCACCATGAGGTTCGGTGGTGAGCCACAGTCGGAACTTGTGACTAGCGGTTAGTGCACTAAACTCTTTTTCGAGGACCGGAAGCCAAGCAATAACCAGGTGGAGGTTCTGCAGACACAACCACTCGCCGTGCTCCGATGTGGACTTGAGCAGGTTCAGAGCTTTTTCCTGTTGTCCACCACCCATGGCCACCTCGAAGTAGTGTCCTTTTCCAACTACCGATGTCGCTACCTCTTCTAACTCCTTTGATGGATCTGCTCCAGCAGTCGTAAGCAGAAGCACGGGTGTCGTATTCGTGGCCTCTTCAGTACCGATGACCTTAAAGTCAAGCGATGGTGGCGTCAACGACTTTAGCTGCATAACACCGCAGATAAATTGAATGATTGCACTTTGAAGTCGATCGGGGCGCAGTGCTTGAACAACAAGTAGCTTCTGAAAAGCAGAGAGTCCTCCAGCAGACCCGGACTTGTCCATTTTCGGATGAAAGTTCTGCTCGCACTCCATCGACTTGGACCATCGAATCCACATATCATGGCTTTCAAACTTGCAAAGTTGTGCCAAACGAGGCAGTGCCTCGACAAATTGTGTGAATGCCTCCTTTCTCTCCGGTGAAGCCCATTCTGGAAGTGTAGTATGTCCTCCCGAGCCTTTTTCAACCTCAACTACTTCACCACAGAAAAACTCGTACTCATTCTTCTCGAAACAATCTGGATGCATCCCATGCACCAAATGCATACCAAACATCGGTCGGTGCTCTTTAAAGAGTGCACGGCCAACAAACATCAACACTTTATGCTCTAGGATAGGGATCAGTCGCAAAATGCGGTCCTTCGTACTCGATGACTCCATTTTCGTTGCCAGAGTAGCCTTGAAGAGCCCCAAGAACGATGCCAACGAGAAACGATACATGTGGTTGACGGCACTTAGTTGCTTCACTAGGAAAAACATCTTGGCACCTTCGCGAGCAAATGGTGAATATGTGTCACGCTTTTCATCCAGTTCCTCAGATTTCTTCGCTGAGCGTTCGAGGGCATTTTCGATCTCAGCACTTGTTGCCTTAGTCTTCGTGAGAGATTCAACAAGAATAGTGTTCTCCAGAATGTCACCTTCAGACGTTGCGAGTGCTTCGACGAGCTGTTTCTCCAGAGCTGCGAGTTGTACTTTGCACTCCTCTTCTTGTCGAAGTAATTCACTCTTCTCCTGTTCGAGTTCGGGTTGTTCGTGTTGAATAGTGACGCCAAGGAGCTGACCTTCCAAACCAGATTTTGTGACGGTGAAGTTGACGACGTTGACGATTGCCAGTGCATCGGGAGCAAGTGGAGGTGACGGGTTCCGTGTGACCAGATACAATCGGAAGTTTTCGTTGTAGTCGATCACCTTGTCACCAAGTGCGACGACGAACCTCGGACCTTGATGAATTAAATCTTTGCGAACCAACGGGTACAGGTAAGGCTCGACGTTGTCGACTTCCAGGATCACAAGCGTCTTGCCGAATCGTACAGCTTGTTCCACAAGATTCACGAATCGAGCATCCTGTGACTGGACAATTGACAGTGGCCGTGTCGTGTCTTTAGCTAATTCAGCTTGCAGCCAAGCTGTGCTTGCACTAGCTGGATCAATAATGAACGGACAACGTTCACCACTGGAATTGGACACAATCAACGCGTTCTCCATGGACAAATTATCCGAAGGCAGCCCCATTCCCTTCCACGTGAGCAACTCACTCTCAGTGCTCAGCAATTTGCGGTAGTCAAAGTGCAGACTGTGTGCTGGTCCTGTAGAATTTGCGTTCTCCAGTATATCGCGCTCCCATTCCTTAACGACACGCTTTCGGGCATCTTCAGAGCATTTACCGAGGAATGTAGTAAAAGCCGAAGCCAGTAACATACGCACTGGTAAGTCAGTTAGACGACCTTCAAGTTCCTTCACTTGTTCAGACCAGCGATGCTTTTCGCCACCGAGCTTGCTTAGCAAGCCTTGAGCCTTGTTCAAAGTGTTTTGAGCCTGTTCCAAGTTGACACGCAAAATCTCTGCTTCCTTGGTCTTTTCTCCGAATTGCACCTTCATCTGATCAACGGTGATATCGATCTTTTTGAGCTCACTTTCACACTGTAGGAGACGTTGTTGAGAGGCTTCAAGTGATCTTTTCGCCTCAGCAAGGTCTGTTTCCAGTGGCTCGATCTTGTTAAGCACCATGGAGTATTTCAAATTTGCCTTCACCCAAGTAGCTAATGGCGCAGCAGCTACGCTCACACGATAAATCGTCTCATGATCGAATGACGATGTTTTGCTCTTTACCAGTTTCGTGACTGCCTTTGATATCTCTGGGGTGATCCGATGAGCATCGTAGTTTAGGATATCCTCCTTCACACCACGATTACCCAGGAACTTCTTCATGGAGTTCCAAGACGTGTCCTGAATACCCAGAAGCATAAGGACTGCTGAAAGCACGTCGTGAATGGGCTCAGGCGGCATCTTCAGCGAACGAATCTCGTTCAGATTGTCACTCTTGATATTACCCACAGCTTCCATCGCAGTCTGCAGAATGGGAGTGATTTCACTCAATTCTTGCTCAATTTCACGCTTTCGAGCGTTCGTAGCTGTCTCGGCCTTTGCTAACTGCTTCTTGAGGTCTTCAACCTCTCGGCGGTTTGTAGCAGCACGATCCAAAGCATTGGTGATTTCTTTCATAGCCTCATCGGCTGAGACCTGAGCAGCACTCAAATCTTTCTTCTTTAAGACAGCATTGCGGCTCAACTCGTCTACTGTCACACTAGCTTCTTCCAGTTTACTCAAACCACTCTTGAGGTGGCGGATTTCCTGCACAATTTGCTTGCATTTCGCCTCAAACAACGTTCGCCACGTTCCCAAGAAGCAGATGAACTCTCGTGGTGTAGCTCCAAATTCCTTGCAACTCGCGTACAAACTCGTGATGAGTGGTGTAGTTTTGATGAGACTGTCAACGAGCTCGGAGCCGTTCAGCAATAGTTCCGGCACTCGACCCATACTACTTGTATTCCATTCACCCATCCAGACAATAGCACAGCGAGTGTAGAGTGCTGGATTACTCTCACAACGTAGTACAAATTGCGGGTTTCGTGAATCCATTGCCAGCACCACGTGCACAAACTGCCGCACTCGAGACACAAAAAAGTCGTACACTGTACGAATATGTTCCTGTCCGCTAGTACCAATGCTTTCGAGCATGAGCTCTTTAAGTGGAGCAATCTGAGGTTCTATCTCCTCGTGCGTATACAACCCAGGAACTTCGCCTGAACTAAGAAGAGAGTTAGTGAGTTCCAGAATGGCATCTTGAGTGAAGTGGTGATCCTCCAAGTAAAGCACATAGTGCTGTCCTTCCACTCCAGCCTTCACCAATAAACTCTTGAGATCCGTACGAAAGCTACTGGCGTCGTAGTTTCGAGTAATACTCGGAGAGAACATCGTGTAATTTAGCATGTACGAAATCAGGGTTACTGCTGAGCGGCGACCGACTCCAGCGTTCCCGACAAGCAGCATTGAACCACCTGGTTCAGCCAAAACACGCTCCACGATCGTCAAATGCTCAAGAATCTCATCAAACAGCAACATGTGCAAGTCTTTTTCTTCACGTTCGTAAAGCACCATACCCTGCGCCACGACCTGAGAGAATTCATCACTAGCAATCCGTTGTAGTGATGCTGCTGTCGCCGTAGCAGAATTTCCGGCTTCACCAGTACTTCCACCAGCAGGCCGACAGTGTAGTGAACTGAAGTATACGTCCTGTAACTTGGCAGCGTGACGCCATTGTTGCTTCCAAACACTATTAAGAATGCCGTCAAATTTCGATTTTGCCTCATTGTCTACGAGACGATCACGGAATAATCGACGGGCTTCGTGTGCAAGTGCATCGAGTGCATCTTCATGTTCGAGGTCGTATCGAACTAGTGCAAATACCCACTTGGTCAGATCACGGGGCGTGAAAAGGTAGTGACGTTGGTCATCAACGGAGAACTTAGTTTTAACCGTATCGTAGACTTCGACCATGCTTTTGGCGAGTCGATCACGGTTAGCAGAATCTCGCCAGGTAGCTGGTAGATTTAACGTACTAGAAGAATCAAAGACACCCTCCAGGAAGGTTGAATAAACCACAGCTAGCTCCTCAGTCGACGGGTAATCCATGTATGCAACCTTAACAATTGCAGTAAAGCGCGTGGAGAGAGGATGGCGCCCCACTGTTGTTGCAGCGTTCATGGACGCAACGAGCTGAATTTTCTCGACTCCGAGGAACTCCAAGTGCTGGTCGTAGAAGCCGTTGAAGGTAATCAATTGCTGGAGGAAGGCGATCAACATGCACGTGTCGTACTGATCTGGTTTGGGTAAGTTGATGTCTTTAAGATAAAGCACAAGTCGTTCAGCGTCTCGAGGACGGTAGACTCGCCCTGTTGGTGTCGAAAACAGCGAACAACACTGCGCAATCTTGTGAATAACATGGTCTGCTGTCGTCTGTGCATTGCAATGTAGCACGGAAACCGTGACGCTTTTAAGGTTCTTGAAAGCTTGGCGGATCAACATATTCTTGCCACTTCCTTCCGGTCCAACGAGAATGAAAGGCTCCATCTTCTCTACCCATGGTTCAATGACTTTCAAACCTCGTTGAACACTCACAGTGGGCACAACGGCATCCATGCCGTTAATTACTAGGTCTTTGCGGTCCATTTTCCCATCCATGGCGCCGTACGTGTCACGTTTGGTCTCGTACGTGTAGAACGTCGATCCTTGACAGTAACAATTAAGCGGTGCATTTACATCGGGTGGACGCTCGTTCGCCATCATGAAGAGAGATTTGGCAAAAGATGCACGCGATCCCATAGCCAAGTTCGCTCCTAAACCACGGATCATGGCACAAACAAACTCTGATCGGGTCGTAGCTGTTGCTACATGACTCAACCCGTTCATGATAGTACCAACTGTCGTAGTAGCCACGATAGCCTCATACTTGTGTAGTTCCTCTAAACCTCTCGTAAATAACTCGTCAATCCATTGTTTCAATGCATCTCGAGTGTTACTAGTGCTTGGGTCTGATGCAGGTGGAAGAGTGAGCAACCACTTGCTCACAAGTCTCTCAATTGCAATGTCCTCATCAGACAGGAAGATCATACCCATTCGTGAAATTGTAGCAGGTGATGCAAACCGAAGATCGTGGGTCTCGAATACGAAGTTGACATTGGGGCCGAAGTTGATACGCTCACCGTTGGGTAGTGTTAGTAAGTGGTTGTCGTCTAGGACCGAGTTCAACGATTCAATCCACTCAGGGTCCACATCGCCATCACAAATAATCCATGAGCGTACATTTTCAGGCTCTTTGACAACCTGTCGAGCTGCAGCAGTGAGTACACCGTCTTCCCACTCACGAGTGTCTAAGTCCATGTGCCCCAGTAAACGTTCGCGTGGCATCGATTTCGGATTCATCACGTGAGTCTTGACTAGCTGGCCGCATCGAATTAATGCTTGTTGCAGAATCTGCCAAACCGTAGATTTACCGCTACCGGAAGGCCCCACAACCACGCAGCCCATGCGTTGATCGAGTGATTCCTTTAGTTGTAACATTTTGCGAATTTGAAGATCATCAACTTGTAGGAAGAACGGTTTGTTTGTCATAACTTCACGGATAGCATCACCAAGGGCACCACCTGCTAGATCAGCAGACTCAACTCCGGGGAATACATCTCCGATCAAGGCCAAGAATCGAGTCGAGTCTACAAAAGTGAGTTTTGATAAGGTGTTGATACGTACAGCTTTGATGAGAATCTCGGTTTCCTCCGCCGTCGTCATCCTCACCGGTTTATTATCTGCTGTCTTGGATTCTTCTCCATTGTCATTAGCTTTTCCAGCATTGGTAGCACGATCCTTCTTTTCAGCCTGCAAGAGTTTTCCAGCCGTGTTTAAGACAGCTTTCAGTGCACGCAGGCCCCAGTCATAGTGTTGCTGTCGCGACAATAATTGCCCAGACAGGGAATACAGAGAGACAACCTTTGATGCGATGTCCTTGGCTTCGCTGAAACCCTCCGAGTAGAGGATAACTTCTGCGATGAGGTTGTTGTCTGGTCGACCCATAGCTACTGGACGGAAGAGTGCCTTCAGGTTATCAGGAAGTTTCGATCGTCCACCATAACCTTTTCCAGCAGGATTGAGCGTCACGAAGATACCAGCGTTGAAATCGACATCAACAGATCGGTTCAACAAGTTAATAGTTCCAGTTTTCTCTTTGATAGCGTCTTGAATGACTTGAATCTGCTGTGAAATAGCTGAAAGCTGGTCCTCTTTCAATCGATTGAACTCATCGAAGCAGCCCCAGGCACCGCATTTCACTAGGCCGATGAAGATACGACCCATGGACTGGAAATCGATACCTTCATCGCAGTTAAACACTAGAACTTGTCGTCCAAATTGACCTCCCAAAGCCTTGACAGACTCCGTTTTACCTGTACCTGCAGGTCCGTACGGATTGCCACCAAAACCCATGTGCATACCTTGAGTGAGCGTCAGATAGCACTTGTCTGTCAATGGGGTGTGAACCAATTTCGGTGCGTTGCCTTGGTATTCGTAAGTGTAGGCAAATTCAGCATCGTTCATGCGAATTAAACATGGAGGTGAGTCTTTACTTGACTGTTTTCTTGTGTCAAGGTAGAACCGAAGCTGCTTCTGCCAGATCCAATCCGTCATGGAGCGACAATTCGCAGCCAAGAGTTGATCGCATACATCAATGTGGTGAACGAGGTCAAGTACCAATGCTTTGACCTTGAGACTCATTAGCAGTTCGGTACTCAAGTCCAACGACGTCAATTCACGCAAAGTGTCTTGCAAAGTTCGCTTGAGGTCTTGAACTCCGCCACTTTTGATTGCTGCTTCGGCTTGTGAGCAAAATCGGA
The DNA here is from genome assembly GCA_002812785.1 of Phytophthora litchii. Lineage (NCBI taxonomy): Eukaryota > Oomycota > Peronosporomycetes > Peronosporales > Peronosporaceae > Phytophthora > Phytophthora litchii. The sequence goes on along the minus strand of PCFV01000256.1, from coordinate 7,028 downwards.
TCTGCTCGGTAAGACAGAGTACTTGCGATGGGAAGGCACGATAGTCTGGAGCACTAGTATTTACACACTGAGCCGTGAGAACACGAATGGTACGACGCATCTCGTCTGTGAATGTTTCCAACCATTCTTCCACGTTGCTCGTGACAGCAACAGGTGTGTGAAGCTCCACACGTTCACCAGCAGAACTCAACATAGCAATGATCTGGTCTTGTTGCTCAGAAAATTCAACTCGATACACACCTTGGTAGAGCTTTTTGAGGTGGCTCTGAATCACAGCGGGGTTTTGGGCTTGACCTAGAATTTCAAGCAAATCTTCATCACCAATGAAGTAGAATCGAGGCATTCGCGAGCGCTTCTCCTCCAAGAAATCTGCCAGTGCTTTTTGACATCGTTCAAGCTGGTCAACCATCGTAGTTAGACGCTCTACCAACTGAGGGAACATCAATTCATCTGCTAGATTGAAGAGCTTCGGGTCTCGCTCTACAGCACCCATGATGTCGGTAAATTCCTCATCTACACGACGGAAGCGACTTTGCTCAGAAGGCAAAGCTCCTTTCGAGAAAATTGGCTCGAGAAAAACCCACTTGCGTTGGATGAGATTAAGTTGTGTAAGAACCTGGTCAAGCGTGCTCATTTTGATCTCGTACTGACTTGCCTCCACCTCGAACGGCTTGAAGAACTGCGATTCCTTTAATGATGCTAGCAATGACTGGTTATCTCCTAGAGCGAGTGTTAAATCCTTCCAGTCCTTGATTATAGCAACACGTCGTCCGTCATGTTCATGCACTAGCAACGCAAGTTCTGCAGTTTCTGTCCACGCTCGAAGCTCCTGCAATGCATCACGAATTGTGACCTCACCCTGTGCTCGAGCATGAAGCACTTTAACAAACTGAAGCGTAGCTGGTAATTCAAGAACAGGAAACACGTCCATGAAATGCTGTACGATCAGGTTTTGTTTCTCCACGCCACGAGGGAATCCAAGCTTTCGGAATAGCTGAGTCCAGTGATCATCCTTGAAAGGTTCGCCACGACAAAGCTTAAGTGTAGGCATTGCTCGCTTCACGTTTGTATTGAAGTCGCTGATCTTGTCTACCACTGCCGTACGCTCAGTACCATGCGCTGCTTGTTCTTTCACTGCATCAGCCCATTTTTGAGCGGTGTCTGGTAATGCGAACATGTTAGTGCAGAACGCAAACCAATCTTGTGCTGCAATTGCTTGAATTTCCTCTCGGAACTGACGATAAGTATCCCAATTACGCTGGAGTTTGCCAACATCATCGTCAAGTGATGCTAGGCCGTCGAAAACTGGTTCAGGCATTGAAAATGCTGCGCAATTCGAAGTTAAAGTCACGCTGCGTAACTTCAATTCATCCATCTTCTGGCGCCAATCACTCATTGCAGTGTACACCTTGGCAAGTGCATCATCTTCCCATGATTGAACCTCCACAGGACGCAGAGCTGTCCACCTCTCACGGAACTTGTCGATATCAATGTTACATTCAACAACTTGTCCTTCAATCTCGCCCTTGAGACTTTCACGCTGTTCCTCAATCATGTCGTTGAAAGCTTCAAGAGCGATTTCAAAGTTCTCCCAGCGAGTTGGAAGTTGAGCAAGACGAGCCTCCACTTCACTTGTGTCTAGACTTGCTCCACTCATACCAGCACTACTCCCTCCACCTAGAACAGCTAGAAGCAGCATCTTCTTCTTTTCAGCCTTCTGGAATTGAGACTGAACGTCACCTTTGCGTGCGTCAATGTCTTTCCACTCCAATTGCGCAGCACTAATTTCATCGATAGAGTGTGGACGCTTGTTCAAGCTCTCCATTGATGCATCCACGAAGTCCTCCACGATACGAATGTGATTCAAAGTGCTCTTACGTAGTGATAGCAGCAGTGCATCGGTGAACCGCTGGATGTGCTCATCCAGTGAGCGTTTAAATGGCACGAACGACAAGTTGATGCAGTCAACTTTCACTGCGTCTGGGATCTTCTCGCTCTCTTTGCGCTTCGAACGAATCGTTTTAAAATTGATCTCCCAGTCTGCTGGTTCCTGTAGCGTCGATTCCATGATGGCATCCAAGTCTACATTTCCACCACCTCCAATTCGTGCTAGAAAGCCCCAGTGCTCGTACTCAAACAACAGTCCTTCTAAGCGTGTGAACAATTTCTCACATGCCTCATAGACTCGTACAAGGTTGCGTGCATTGGCATCACACATTGCTGAAAACACTTGTGAGTTCGCAAATCCTCCAAACTTGGTGGGTCTGGCCACGAACTTTTTCATCGCTTTGTAGTAAGTTGTGCGAAGTTCTTCCACCGGAGGTTTTAGAACTAGAATTGAACCACCTGACGTTGATGAGGCTAGCGCTGCAGACGCTGTAGGAAAATGTAGTTCGGTTTTAATTTCTTTGATCTCTGGGAGGTTCTCATTGAGCATTTCCAGGCCAAGCTGGTAGCCGGACTCAAGTACCTTGTATAGTTGATGATCCCAATAGAGAAACCATTTGGCAGTACGTGCCGAATCTTGCTTTCGTGTCGTGAGCTGTGCACCACGCTTGATCTCGTCCCATCGTTCTTTCCACTTTGCTGGATAACGTAGCAAATCTACATCCATGAGTGCAAGGAGTTCCTCTCCTAGTTTCTCATGTGCACGCTTAAAACGTCGATTTTCAGCCGCCAACCGGTCTGCTGCAGTCTGAAGTTGGTTCACATATTCATCGCACTCGTCCAAATTCGCCCAGGTGACATCCTTGCTTTTAGTTTTCTGATTTTGGCTATGGGCGATGCCTGGACGTTGTACGGCATCTTCAAATGCTAGCAAAGAGTCTAGCAGCATTGGTTTCTGCTCATCGATGATTTGAGCCTCGATGCTGTTGTAAAAGTTTGCCACCTTTTGCAAAGTCACACCGAAGCGATAGTATTTTTCTGCTTCTTCAGCTACTTGACGCACTCGAGTTGGTACCCATGCATCACCAGTTTGTGCTGTCTGTTGCGAGGAAAGCTCGGTCAGTTGACGCACGTCGCGCAGCAGAGTAACAAGAAACTCGCTAAAGTTCACAACAAGATCACCACTTTGTTTGTCAATTTGCATGAGTCTGCCACGCAAACGCAGAGATTGACCTCCATTATTGTCATCATCTTCGTCCAATGCACGCAACATGGCTTCCTGCCAGTCACGCACACGATCAAGGACGAGTCCACTTGCTTTAGCTGCTAGCTTATCACACTGTTGCGATAGTCGCGGAAGTGCAGGCAAATCGGTTAGAACACCACGAGCAAGACGTTGCATGTCTGCTACTCGTCGACCTAAAGCATGAGCCCACACAATAACGTTAACGTCGCTGCTCAGCGTCTTCCCAACGTGCATGCCGCTCTTTTTCTCTCTTGATCCAGCGCTACTCGAGCCAAGATTTTGCTTTCGGGTTTCAAAGTCACTGTCTAGTTGGTCAACATGTGCCAGAAGCTGTGCCAATAGTGCGTCGCGTTCCCCAGCAAGTGCCTGGGCTAATGTAGGTCGTTGCAGGAGATGCTGATAGCGCTGCAACAAACGTGCAGCCGCGCTGGGTTTTGATGTGACAGCACGAAGTCGTTCACGCAAAACTACAGCAACTTGCGTCTCCATGGGAGCGAGAGAGCGATCAAACTCACTCAACGCACGTTGCCATGCAGGTTCCGTGTATGCGTTGTAATATAGCGGACGCAGATGCTCAAATGGTCGAAAACACGAGTCTGCAAGCTCATCTTCTTGGTTCTTCCCTCCTCTCGATGGTAGCAAGGCGTGGAGCTCTTCGTATGTTGTCCGCACTCGTAGAACTTGATCTAGACGAGAGCTTAACAACTGAACTCGCTGTACTTGATCAGACATAGGACCTTCCCAAGCATGCTCACTATGTGCAGGCCAAAGCGTCCCAGTCAAAGACTCAATGCTGTTGCGCCATTTCTCGCATAGTGCTACACCCTGTTGCAACAAATGATGGACTGCATGGAATGGTGCTTGCCAGACGTTGCCCTCACTCTCCTTCTCACCTCCACTCAATGCTTTCGCTTGTGCCAGCACAAAGGCATTAATGGCATTGGTCACAAGTCCGAGGAGGTGATCCATTCGCCGCTGTGGATATAACTGATCTCGTGCGAGATCAAGACGCCACAGATCATCCGCTACATTGGACGCATCGTCCAGTAAATCTGCCATATCGTCAAAGCTCAAATCACCAAGTGGAGCAGAGAATCTCTGATGTACCGTGTCAAAGACGGCACTAAACTTCTTGGCTCTTCTAGCTTGTCTCGAGTCGTCCTGCATTGCCTCCCAATATGCGAATTCATCACCCATGGTAGCAATACTCATAAGTCCATCGTCACTTCCGTCACTTGGTGTAGCTTTGGGCTTCTTCGAGTCACTACCTCCTTGTATCAAGACCGTGCCAGCCAGACCAGCATCTAGCTCCAACAACACGTCCTTGAGCTTCTGTGACAGTAAACTAGCACGTGCATCGTCACGTAGCAACAGTGGTGCATACACCTGATGCACTGTCTGGTAAAGACTCTGCAGTGGTGTCTGCAATGCTGACGTGAGCTGCACACTCGTGCTCATGTTTTCTGGTGTGAGTGGGGTCACCTTCTGCAGCTTGAGAAAAACCGCAGTTTCGTCATTATTACCTCCCTCCGCGTCCTGCAGTGTGTTGGTCAGACAAATCTCTTCGCTACCGCTGGCGAGTTGCGCGTGCAGCACATTGCATTGCAATTCGTCGAGGAACTGTGTCAATGCTTGCTGCGAGGCCTTGTCCTCGCTTAGACGCGTGTTGCGTGGCGCCCAGAGACCACGAAGCAGCCCGACCAGGTAACTGCGCCTAGCATCGCCGACGTCCGGGTCCATTGAGTTGTATGATCCTTCTGCTTGGGCTCTGTGCCACCTAAGACGAAGTGAAGCGACGGCTAGGATAGATACCTATGACGTGCGCCACTTGAACTATAAAGTTTCAAAGTGTGTCGCTTCGGTATTAATGATAGGAGGTCATTGAAGCGATTTATTTAGGACTTAACTGACAGCAATGTCGATGGCCTCCTGGCTGTCGGAAGAGTATTGTGATGATAAGGAAGATCTGGTAGGTGTTTTGGAGAGCTATACAAGACAGTTGGAAGCACTGTGCGGCGGATTGGAAGTACAGGGAGCAGATGAAACCTTCGAGGACGTTGAGGTTGGTCGCGACACTCTCTCTTCATTGGAAGAAGTGACTGGTGAATGCGCAGAATTACTGAGGCGCCTCGAAGATGGAGAGAATGGGTGAGTAAATGGCGTTTTGATTGAGATGTTAATGTTCAGTACGTAATGAGATAACTGTATCTACCAGCTCTAATGAAGAGGACGACGACGAAGTGGTGAATAGCACGCCCAGAACTACAGATCATCTAGTTCGTGGGATTGACGCACCGCAACAGCAACAACCTCAGGTAAGCAATAATCGATGAACCTTGCGCTAGTCTCTCTCTGACAATGTTTACACATAGGAAGAAGAGCTACATCATCGCGAAAAGCTTGTTCACGAACTTGATAACTTTGCGGATGAGCTAAACGAGTTTTTGTCGTGTCTGGAAGGACCAAGTAAAGGAGAAGGTGTTTCCGCTCATATATTCACAGATGCAACGAATCATTCTCAGGAAATGGAGGAAATGCAAAGCTGCATTAGAACCAAAACTTCAGTTCCTGTTGCAGACACTGGTGCTACTGACACGAGCGGTGGCAAAGGTGTTTCTGTTGACTCCAATGAAGTAAATGCTTATGACAAAAAGGAAGTGTTCAGTGACCGAACTAAGAAAGCCATCACATTGCACGTCAAAAGACTGACGCTTCAAAAACAACGGCGATGTGGCGCTGGAACTCGATTTTGGATTTCAACGAAGTCAAACGCTAACCAAGATGATACAGAACAAGAAATTCCCAAAGTTAAAATCGTTTGGTCGAAGTACCAAAACAAGAGTTTTCAACAACACATAATGAGGCAGAAGTTTGCACGCCACCAAGAGCAGCAGATCCAGGAAGATCAACGACGCGTTGAATCTGCTCGCTTAAAGGGAACTAAACCAAATTCGTATCGTCGATCAAAGCCATACCATGGCAAATTGAGTGATAAAGCCGCTCAACGCCGAACGTATCTGAACCAATTTAAGCCGAGCTCAGTCCATCCTTCGTGTTCAAGCGAGATTGAGCCACGCTACCTCTGTGCCGTTTATCTCTACAAACTTCGTCGACTCGGAACAACTTTTGTTACATTTAGTTCCCTTGCACAATTTGAACAGCGCGTCAGGGCAAGATTTGGTATTAAAGAAGTCGTAAGTATTTATCGGGAAGTGACGGAAGTTGTCATACCTGAACGTGCTCTAGAGTGTCGAAGCAGTCTAAAACGTCATGTCAAGCGTCTACAACGCGTTTCCAGTTTGAGAAATATGAATGATGGTGATACACTTTGCGTGACCCAGAATGCCTACGACGATATGACTATCTTGTGCGACTGGATAAAGCGGCGTCAGAGTATCGTACACGGCTTCCAATACGAGTTGAATAAACCACAGACAGACGTGTCATCAGCTTCACACGAAGAATCAACTCCTACAAAGCTGAAGACAAAGGGCAATACGGGTTTTAAAGTTTTTCTATGGGACTCAAACGGTCGAAGCATTGGCGTCAAACCGCAGCACGGCATTTAACAAGTAGATTGTTAAGGAGATTAAACACAGAACCCAAGTGTTTAGTATGCTGTCATAATTGATAGCGGTGTCCACTTCTTACACCGACGTGTTGGGGACTTCAAGGGCTCCAAAGGCAGGAACCTCCGGTGCATGACCCAGACCCCCTACGATAATATGACTATCATATTCGACTGGAGAACGTGACATCAGCACACGGGCTAAATTACCTCTTATTTTGATAGGAAACAACCTGGAATTAACTCTCATGAACTCCGTGAATTCTTCTCAAGTCGCGAGGAAATTCTAAGAACTCAATGTTCGGTAGATTCTAAAAGGGATCAGAT